>OENM01000155.1:8760-106544 GCA_900239745.1 Rotaria magnacalcarata | reverse complement strand
CTAATTTTAGAATAATAGTAACATTCCACCCCAAATAGCAGAATAAATAAGCGTGCAATAAGAAGAAAAGTGAATGATACAATATACATAATTAACCTAGACTCACAAGTTTATTGTAGAGCGTCAGTTCAGCCAAATTTACAAAAATAACAGCAGAAAATAAGATAACCACCATGAGAAAGAAAAAAACCAACAATAAACAGATCATTGACTTTTTATGTGAATGTTTTTTCGCTGATCTTACTAATAAAATGCTTTCTAGACTATCTGGTTGAAGATTTGTTCTTCTTTCGTTCAAGATCCAACCAGCTGCGGAAAATTCTCTTTCCAGATTTGTTGTTGTCGCAGAAATTGAAAATCCCGATCGAGCATACTTTGAATGATGTGGAAAAGTTTCTTGATGATTTTTCCAAAAATCTAACGGTTGCTTTTTTACTTTCTTTTTATCGAATTCAAACAATCGATATCGATCAAGTTCGTCACCTTTTTTTATAGTATAATCATATTCTTCACTTTCATTTCCGCTACTTTTATTATTAGTAAGCTCTTCATTTAAACTTCCAGATTCAAATCGCGCATAAAAGTCGTTTTCTACCTCAAGTCATTTTTTGGTGGTTCGATGAAGTGTTGTTATTGCTGTGCTTGTTTTTCACGTAGTTTTCTAATTTGTTTTCTAATATATTCAAAGCATTGTTCTTGTACATAATTAGATATCTTTTTCAAATCAGAAATTCGAACAGCTGATTTTTCATTTTTGCAGGGTATATCTCTCACCCTGTCCTACCCTGGTCTACCCTGTTTCTGCTCAGGGCAGGGCATAATTTATTTTTTCTCCTTGTCCCTGTTCAAGGTAGGGCAGAGTACAGGACACCTCTGCTTCGTATATCCATGTTTTGTTCTCTTTCACACATTTTTATGCATATTCTACATAACCTTGTCAGTGGAATTGAAGCGTTGAACATGATCACATCTTCATTCATAGTATTGAACAATTATAACGCTTATGGTAGACTCTAGCAGATTATTTCAATAAATCTGTTCTATAAAAATGGGAATATTTTCACAATCTTTCTTTCATCACACTCACATATTTATTGACAATGATAGATATTCAACGATGTACTAATCAATAAAACAATCCATGACAGTTGACATGTAGAGAAATGATAATTTTGAACTTTCATGCTTGCATCATTCTCTATGATCGATTCGAATACTTCCCAACCAATTTGAACTGTTGCAATGTATGGATTTCATGTTTGATATTTTAGACAGATATTGATTGTCTTACCGATCGTTTCATTTTCGAGTATGTAACCATCATTTGTCACGAATATTTTTCGAGACATAGATATAGTCGGATCAACAGACGTGTGACTAGCAGCTAAATAGACAGCTAAAATATCGTGCATTTCAGGTGTACCCAATTCAGGATGAAATTGTTGAATAGCAGTCATATTATTTCCACCACCAGCATACCATATTTTGCAGCTCTCTATAATCATATCGATTATTCGAGATATATTTCGATAGGATAAAAACTTTTGCCGGAGCGCACCGGTAAACTGCATAAAGTTCGTGCAATCCAATGGTGCTAGACTGAAGTAAGCCCAATTCGATGTAAACATAGTTTGTGCTGATGAAATATCATGTTCAATATTATATTCTTTGGATGATACATCGATACTTTCTTCATTTCGTCAGCTAACGTCTGTTCATCATCGGAAAAAATGGTTCCACCATCATACTGAAACTTTTCTAATGAGTAATCTTTCGACCATCGATATTGAAATATACCATACGTATCTTCAGAAGCATGACCAAGACTTATTGGAATATCCAAGCGTTGAAAAAATTCAATATTTTCGCTACGATCTGCGCGCGTGCTGTTGTATTTGTTGTAGAACACGCAATCAGTTTTAGATTAAATCGACTAGAACATGACAAAATGTATATCAATGCTAAATGATTATCATAGGTTGTACCAATATCGGTGTCCAATATAGTTGGAACTGGTTTACCATAGAGTACCCTTGGTAGTAAAAAGAAAGTCAAAAATAGAATCATTTCATGCGCACATGAAGATGAAGGTTTGACAGAATGAAGCCTCTGATATGTGCATAATGGTACGTGTTGGACAGGAAAGAAAAGGAGAAAACGGAGTATGTCAATATAATTAAATTAAAAAAAAGGGAAACTTTTATTTAGGTACAGTATTTGAAAATCATAAGAGAAAAATGAAGAAACTTTTCAATGAGCCAGCGAGAATATTGCATTGAAGGGTGTGTCTGAAGATGTAATCATCGGACCCGTTTGTTTCACGGCTTGTCCAAGCGTAACGCTGTGACGTTTTGGCACACGTTTTTTGAAGTATCTCGAGAATTATGATAGCTGGAAAGTTCATTCAAACGCCATTCGACGCAGCTCGATGAGTTCTATTTGTACCATAAATTTGATGTTTTTTGCTTGAACTCTATAGTTTACAGAGATGGTTTATAGTCGCGTAACACTGTGACGTAAAAGGCCCCTGAGTTTCCAACGCTCTCACTTATCGTTTAATTCCCTGCGAACGACGATCTCCAATTAAAATAGACCTGGAACCAACTTTGTAGAGCACGAAATGAGCTTTCCAGTGGTAAAACATTTTTCTCCTAGCTCTCATAATTCAAATAAAAAATGAAAAAAAATAACGTAACGCTGTGGCACTATTTTTTGTCGACCGATTTTGAACCCCCTAAGATAGTCGGATCTATTTTATTTTCGTAGTCGTTGGTCTATTCTCTATATATAACCACTGTACAAAAAATCAAGTTGCTGCATCGAAGCGGAAGCTCCGTACCAGTACTGAAAGTTGAAAGCTCTACAACAATGTAAAAGTTGCCTTGAAGAGTGAAATTTAAAAATTAACTGGCCATTTTGTAGAGAATTAAATTCTGTATCGGTTGATACGATGTTTAGCATTTTTCCAAAACCTTTTTCGTTTAAAAATTAAAAATATGATTTAAGATGCAAAAATTTCATTTTTTTTCAAGGAAAAAATTCTAATTAGATTCGTAACCAGCGCAACAATCTGCATCTAATAATCTATAGCAATTTCTCCATCTCAAAAAAAAAATTCAAAGCTTCAGAGCGAATTAGCGCGTCACATGAACAAGTCGTTCACTTGTAAAGCATGTTCAAATCTTGTAAGATAAACTATAAAATTTATAACAAATGTTTTTATATTACTATGCTAAATATCTTTCAGATTCGTTCAATTTTTCCGTAAAAATAAAATGAAATTAATGCTCTTCTGAGATCAAAGCTTATTTAGACATTTGTACACTTAACCGTATTGATTCTTGTATATTTGTTCTTCTTGAACATTGTGGTTCAATCCAAGAATTCTTTAAATATAAATATCTATCTAATGTTATTATATTATGCTGAAGAAGAATTTAGCGAAGAAAACAATTCAGAGAATTACTATAGGATTGCTAGTTGATTTAATAAAATAATTTTTCACTTCACCATCCCATAATTCATTCAGAAAAGGATGTTCAGTATATTTGCACGAGAATTTTTCCGAATGAATTTATTATATCACAAGAATAGTTGGAAATTTTGGATAAAATCTTTCTTTTTTTTATCATATTTTTATTTTTAAAGACTTAGAAAAGTAAATAGTTTAATAATATTTTGATAGATTTCCAAATAATAAATTAACAAGATAATTTGTCAAAACTTAATGAACTACGATTAATATGTCTAGTTTACATTAGAAATGAACATAGATTAATTCTTACGTTTTTTCGAAGAGATCTCGATTTCAATTCGTTTTGTAGTTAAATTAATCTAGTCTGTATCAGCATATAGAATTATCAAGTAAGAAGAGAGAACTAAAAGAAATATTATAAGTACGAGTTGACGTCTTTATACAGTTTCTTTCTTTTCGGTTCAAGAGAAAAAATACTAGTAGCAACTCATTTTTATTATTTGATTTAGTAAAAATATGCACCTTATACTTCATCAATCGAATCAACTTTGATACCGTATAAGCGTTTCATCCATTTTAACAAAAGTCAAGTAAAAATAAATAATAACTAAATAGACATTGATTCATGTAAAATTATAATAAATCCTTGGTCTACATAGAATGAAAAGTATTGAATATTGTTTCATATCTCATAGGATCATCTTTGAGACTCGTCAACTATAATTATCAACAATTAGATTTTATTTGCTATAGAAAACTTTGATAGCTTTGAGTAATAGAACACAGATTTTTCACGAATAATAATCTCAATCATGTTTCATTTTTAACTTAAAATCTCGCTAACAAATTGTTATATTTATAGCTTTTTTTATTAAAAATAAATAAACTGTGTTGATCTAAATCATAATGCTGTACATTGAAATGAATTGTCATTTTCTTCATCGCCATCAACACTTTCGCTTGTTGTACTATTCATACCATAGCTTGATTGTTTTTTATGAAATATTTTATGATCATCTTGAAGATGTTTTTGAATAGTTGGATCATTAAAATAAAGTCGTACATCTTTTCTTGGTGCTCCACTCGAACCAATCGTTTTTCCTTTTTGTCGTTGTTTTTCTGCATATTTCGAATGACTTGATGTTGTATGAAATTTTGACGATAATGGTGTTTGACTACGTAAACGGGTTGTGGATATTGATTCTTGTGATGTAAAAATTGTTTGTGGCATATGTTTAGCAAGTGGTGATGCTACAATCGATGATGAATTACGGCGTTGATGATATTGTTGAAGTTGTTGTCCATGAAATGGTGTTGCTTGAATAAACATAGCTGTACCATTTGATGAATGAATGAGTGTTTTGACTTGTGAACTAAATGCTGACAAATGTTTATGACACCAACGTAATTGAGCTTGATAACGTTGAAATAACGTATTATCATGTTCAATTGCATACATGTCGATAGAATCCGTTGTATCAATTTCCACAAATGCATAATTTTTCATATCAAATGCAATGATTCGTGGATGATTTTCAACAAGACGATGTAATGTTATTCGTCGGAATGGATATTCGACTGTTGTTGCAACATTTTCTTCTAATGTACGACTTACAATTAGTTCAATGATAAGGGGATATTGATCAATTAATTTGCTTAATACATCAGTTGTATATAAACCTTGTATGCGATTCGATGAAAACGACAATGAATGAGACGGAAAAGATGCTTGTCTATGAGACTTTGTTGATGATAATTTTGTATATACCGGAACAAACGCACCACTTGAATCAGATTTTAAAATGAAATTTTCATCATTTGCATTGGATTTAACTTCAAAACAATCGTTTTGTGCTAGTTGATTTTTAATAGTGTGTGGTTGTTGATAATTAGGTAGAAGATGTTTATTAAGTGAACGTGGAAGATTAGCAAATAATGTGCGTAAACGATTCGATGATGTTGATGAGGGTGCTGGAGAAGGTGCTGATATTATTGACTTTAGGCCTGGTTCAAGAAGTGTACCCGGATGTATATGATGAAGAGCTGCATTTAAAAATGCCATTTGTGGACGTAACGTTGTGAAATGTGAACATTGGACTGGTAACGGTGATGACGGAGTTGAGGGTTTAAAATATGATTGTACAGCACGAACAGATTGAAGAATATTATAACGAGTAATACCTCGTTCGACAGTAGCGAAAAGACCTTAATACAAAGTAAAAATTTTAATAGTGGGCTCTTCTTTTTAACGTTCTTGATTTTATCGATCATATTTTAAAATAGAAAATTATTGATTGACTAGCTGAAATAATTCGAACAGAAATATTTGTTCAATGACTGTTGTTTCTTATATGTAGAAGCTGTTTTTTTTTAAAGGTATTCATAAACATAAAAACAAGCTGATTCATCTGATCGATGCTTAGATAGTTTCTAATTCAAAATAGAAATTTTGAATCGTATATTTTGCAAGTTTACAACTTTCTCAACCACACAAATGTTTTTTTCTGTTAAATATGATCTGAATTTACCATTGACATACAGAGAATAACGTACCATCAAATGAAATTGGAATAGAAAATCGTTCAGTTTCATTTGAAACGATTAAATACGGATCTTTTGTTTCACAAAGTAAAAGACAATAATTATCCATCGATTGATTTCTATCATCGTTAATAAGTCGAACAAGACACGGTAATTCATGTTGTTCAAAAATAGATTTAAGCGTCAGTAACTCAAAATTATTACTATTTTCAATGCCATCTTGTTCATCAAAATCACCGTTTAAACGTGGTGTTAAAGCCCACTTGAGCATTTGCTCTGTTTTATTCAGTGAAGTGAATAAACAAACAGTAGACAAACGAAAAGATTTTAAAAGTTATTGATAAGGTAAGCAATCGACGTTCGAAGTACAACGGATAAAAAAATTGAAAAGATTAAATAGAAAAAGTAAAAGTAATGAATTCTATAGTTCTATTTTCTCTTTTCTTTTCTCCGAAGAATACATAGTTTATAATATACGTACTATACGTATGTTACTTCACTTTCTTCAATTTTCTTTTGCGTTCGCACGATTGCTCATTCTTTACTTTTTCTCTCATTTGTTCTAATACCAGAAAAAAGACAGAAAAAAAAGAAATTATACCGTTCTCGAAAGCTTTACCTGCAACCTTCAGTTTTTTCAGGCACACGATTTTGCTTCAAGTGTTCTATCGATTGTTTAAAAACATGCACTTCTAGTCAATTGAGAAAAAGAGTGTTGTTTTCTTGTTTCAATCTTTACCAAACGTTTTATATTCATCAAATACCAACAAAGTTATTCATTGTACAGCAGTTCATTAGTAGAAATTTGCAAAATAGAGACATGACAAATAAAATATGATACTTGACAATACATGAAAGCGTTCTTTTAGACAAAACATCTAAAACTGATTAGTAGAAGCAACAACTTTTGCTGAAGTAACATAGCCAGACCTTATTTTCTTTTCGGTTTCTAAAGACAACAATACGCATTGCTTATGTTCAAGGACGTAAACGATCGATTACAGCATCACTACCAGAGAAACTGCAAATGAAATTCTTTTTCCCTTTAAGCAATCTATTGTGTCAATTTCACTTAGTAGAGAAAAAAACCCATTTATTTATATATGTGGTATGACTGTATCAAAATAGTGTAGATTACAAGAAAATTATAATTTTATAGCTTAAATCAATCTGAAATGATCTTTGTATATATTTTCAACTGATAAAAACGGCAATATCTATATTAAGCCATGAGAATAATCTTTGATTCGATGATACTATATCATTTGAGATCATCAAGTGTGGATCAACCAAATCTAATAAGCCGTTCGATAGTCTGAGCAACGTTTTTTTTTCATTGCATCTTACCGGATTTCTAATCATCTGGTTTAATCAATGATTCTTGGAGTTTATTCTGTACATTCAATTTTAGCATCTCAAGCTCATTGAAAAATCACTAATGCGCTCCTTTAATTTATGTGTGGCACGCAAGTTTGCATACAGTAATGATTTGATCACAGTATCAAGTACTAGTATTCTATACAAACAATCTTAGACTATTGCAGAAGTTTTTCTAAGAGCGTCTACGAAATTTAGTTTCTCATGTCTCAGAAAACTTAATGATTTGCCCTGGCCAAATATCATCAATGATCATTTCATTATGAATAATTATAACCAAAATAATATTGATTATAATTGATGTGATCTATATAATTTCTTTGCGTATATAATGATGATTCAAGATGGACTTTTTTCCTTAAGTAATGTACCATGATAAATTTACTCTATCATTCAGAGAATAAATATATTCATATACGAATGACTTAGGTCGGTTAGTGATTGTATTATCTATATACTTATGTTAAGAGAAAGATTGCTTTTTTTCTATAAACTTACTTTTTCTTAGGTCATTTGTTGGATTATCAATACTTTTCGTTATAAAATATTTATTAAAACTAGCAATTCAATCCAGTGTTATCACTAACTAAGTAAAATATATTTCCGAGTTTTTTTTCATGATAAAAGTTTGACCAACGTCTGTTTTTTGTTCCTTATTGTTAAATGCATCGGTTCGATGGTGTAGCGGTTATCACGTCTGCTTTACACGCAGAAGGTCGCGAGTTCAAACCTCGCTCGAACCTCTATTTTTGTTTTGTTTGTTATACATATTTTTTTTAGAGATTTCAATTTTTTGTATTTATATACTGAAGATAAAAGATTTCGTCATGTTCCAACGAAATAAGATTTTTCTGTTAAGAACAAACTTGAAAATGAACGCCCATGTTTAAATACATATCATCATCTGAATTACCATGCGTAACAAAAAAGAAGGAGTAGAAAAGAGATGAATAGAGTCCTCATAGAAAGCTTCGGAAAAAGGTATAAACTCCCAAAAGAATCATCAATCAATGCTAGCTAAAAAAGAGACCGGCTGTTCTACGTTTATAAATGAAGAAAAGGAAGTTAAGAAGACCATGCATAGTGTTCATTATTGCGGTAGAGATTAGCTTGTTGATTATTTTCCAACAGATTGTAGTCATGCGTTATAATTTTAGCATCCCAATCCATCTTATTTCCTTTCCTTTCCATTCAACATATTAGTTAGACAAGAAAAGAAAAGTTTTCAACAATACAAAGAATAAAAACTGTCATCTCATTATTTTCTTCTTTTGAATCAAATGAATCCTGGTCTCAAAATGAATTCTTTCAAAACGCTTGTATTAGTTGACATAATAGCATTGATTATGCTACTTGTATTTCCTATACAATCAATGCCGACAAATGATGATTTTGCTTCATTACCAATGCAACATAAACGATGGACATTCAATACTTGGCGTTTACATGGTCGTCGACAATTATCTGATGGTTTGACAGTTTTCATTTTGTTTTGTGAACGAATCTATTTTTATTTCTTTATTAATCTTACTACTAGATTTTTATTCATCGAAAACATCATTATCACCGTTCCTTGACGATCATCAATATCAAATTTTTACGGATGACGAAAGTGATGCACCCAAAGCCGATGCAAATGTATCAGAACTTTTACGAGAATAAAAGTAAATTTAGTTGATCAAAAAAAGTTCGATTTATATTTTGATTGATGTAATAAATATAACAGACGTATAGTTTTTTGATCATTCATGTTATTCTGGCATCGATTAATATTCTTCAAATTGTATTAGATAACAAATTAAATTTAACAAGAAGAAAAATGAAATTTTTTAATCATAGTTTTACAGAGTATCATTGATTACTTCGGAGAGCACGATTTGGCTTAATTTTATATGTTACTATACTCTCGTGCCAAAAGGTAAATAGATAAAATAACTAAAAGTAAAGTAGAATGCCTCCGGAAAATAATTAACTTCCGTTCCTACTAGTTCGGCGGTTTATACATACATATATATATATATATATAACACGTCAACGAGAGATCAATATATTGTTACTATGAAAATCATAATTGATGAACAGACATATTATTTATAGTAATACTGTTGTTAAATAAGTACTCATGCTAATTTACTCAAAGAAACTTAATTTCTATCAGTAATAAATAAAAGAGGAAGATAAAAATTGTTTTCTAACATAACACGCTAGTCGTATGATGACCTTTTAACAGTTATTACAGTATAATAATCAAGCTTTAAAAGCTATTCATATTTGTTATTTTATGAATCATGATTTATTTCAGTTTAAGAGCCGACGATAGACACATTGTACGCTTGTTTCATGAAGTATGTTTATATCTTATTCAATGACTGATGACGTATATTTTTGCAGAACTACAGCAAACAAACTTGTATGATTTCACCGGAATGAAATTTCATAACGATAAATATTTCATAGGCATGATACAAATAAAGAGATTTTATTGATGAAAAACAACAACAATAACAGAAGAACCTACAAATAAGCGCCCTTATCATCTGATGAAACTTGTTCGTGATTCATTGAGTTTTCTGCTAATTTGTTTCTCTTTTCATTACATAATCTTTTTTGCTCTGCTTCCATTCTTTTGTAATCGATCACAGTAGGTGATAAATGTATTTCGTCTTTTTTATCACTATTATCTTTCATAAATTGGCAAATTTCATTTATTTTACGATGATATTTTTCAATAATTTGCTCATTTTCATCAACATATTCTTGTAATTGATGATCTTCTTTTATATAATCTAAAATAAAGATGAATATGATTTGTCAGCCGTATTCCCATTGGGACTAATATATGGAAATCACATTTTTTCTTTATTATGATTATACTAATACAAAATATGTCAAATGAAAAGCCTCTTTCAAAAAAACAACTATAGTTGTTTTCCAAAGATAATTGATCGACAACGCAATGGTTTCGTATTTATCAATGTATTTCCAATTGAATTTTTTCCTTTTTTTTTCTATTCCTGTTGCTCTTCTTTTGTCTCTTCTTATTAAAAAGGCTGCTTTTCCTATTTCTCAAATCTATAGAAAGCCTCAGTCCACGATTATATATCATGAAAAGTTCAGCAATACAGACCAAGCTATTATTCCCCAGAGCTCTAAACTGATCAGTTCACATTTATTATTTTGATCATGCCATGACTATATCAACATAGTGTGCTGCTTACCACCATCTACGGCAAATTGAATGTAATTTTCTTATCTAACTAAAAGACAGAAACTGCACTATTTGCAACATTCATAATCGTATTTTATTCCTTGGAAATTTCAATGACAAAGTTCAAATAATCTAGAGCAGACAAGTTTTTTAAATTAATTATGGTTCGAATCTTTTTCCGTTACTAAGATGCTCTAGAAAAAAATCTTTGATATATATGTTCTTCACAATGTTGAAAGGCTACCATAGTTAGCTAACACAGAAACTTTGACTTAAAACTAGCGGCAACAAAATACTTTAAAAAAATCGATATGAATCCCATAAAAAAAAGTGTAAATAAGCACGATTAAATTAATCCATCGCTTACCATACATGTCATTATTCGATTTTTGAAGGTGATAACAACGTTTACATAATCCTTCAACATCTTCCATCAATTCACATAATGGATTGGTCATTTTTGAAATTTTATCTAAGATATGAAAGTCACAAAATATGAAATCATAAACACACTCTGAGTCAGTTTATTTTGAAAGTAAAAATGAAACCAAGAGCTCGATTAGAATATACAAGAAAAAATGAAATGTTGATCAATTTCAATGTTGTGACCATTTGATATTTCTCAAATCTATTCCTTCTTGAACCATTTCCCACAAAGGACTAAATCGAACATAACACTAGAATCATTATTTTAGAATTATATATCTAACCTCATTTCGCGAAGTCGCTTAACATGTTCAACAGTCTTTTCAATTGTAAAATCAACTTCAGCGTCAGTTGTAAAACGACCAATGCCAAATCTTACGAAAAATATACGTAATAAATTCAATTGCAAACATAGACCGTTAAAAAATATCTCACCGAATGGATGAATGCGCTAAATCTTCATCAGCACCAATTGCACGAAGTACATACGATGGTTCAAGAGATGCAGACGTACATGCACTAGTAAATAAAATTGTTTCTCTAAAACTAGGTTGTGTGCCTGTTTTGTTTTTACCTTCCAGACGACAATGCAATGTCCTTAAGTGCCATTAATAATGATTCACCTTCAACATAAGCAAATGATAAGTTAACACAGCCAGGATAACGTGATTCTGGGTCTCCATTAAGAATAACATGTGTGCATCTTTTAGTTATTTCATTAATTAATTTTTTTGATAATTCTGTAACTCGTTTTTCATCATTCTAAAATGCTTTGTCTTTCTATTATTAAAGCTAAGTAAAACATTTTCCGTTAACATACACTGATTTCATGTTGTGCTATTTCACAAGCAGCACCAAGACCAACAACGAGTGGTGTTGGAACCGTACCACTACGAATATTTCGTTCTTGTCCACCACCAGTTTGAATTGGATCCAGACGAACACGTGGTCGTCGACGAATATAAAGTGCACCAATACCTTTTGGTCCATATATTTTATGACCACTAATTGATAAAAGATCAATATTCATTTGATTGACATCAATTGGTATCTTTCCAACAGATTGTGCTGCATCCGTATGAAAGAAGACTTTTTTCGATCGACATAATTTACCTACAGAAAAAGTATTTAGTAGAATTTACCAAATAAAAAATTACAATACCAATTTCTTTAATCGGTTGAAGAACACCAATTTCATTATTTATCATCATTACCGAACATAAACTTGTTTCTGGTGTAAGAACTGATTCAAGTTCCTAAAGAGATTTTTATATGTTGAAAAAAGAAACGAAGTATTTTCTCTAATAATACTTGTAAATCAATGAGACCATTCTTTTTTACAGGCAAATAAGTAACTTTAAAACCTTCACTTTCTAATACTCTCATTGAGTCAAGTACACACTTATGTTCCTAAAATAATAAAATTAAAATAAAACGCAATGAACAAGAAAAATGACTTTACAGTTTGTGTTGTAACAACATGTTTCTTTTTTTCTTTATAAAAACGAGCAACACCCTTAACAGAAATATTATTCGATTCTGTTGCTCCACTAGTAAAGATAATTTCTTTGGGTTCAGCATTTATTAATTTTGCAACTTTCTAAAATATTTTATTAAAGCAATTAAAAATAATGCAACAATCTCTATGAATTTTTACTTCTCGGGCTGTTTCAATAGCTTTCTCACTTTCCCATCCAAAGGCATGTGTTCTCGAATGTGGATTACCATACAAATGTGTCATGTACGGTAACATTTGGTCAAGTACACGAGGATCCTATGTTCATTTACAAAAAAATTCTATTGAGACAGTGATCAAAAATAAAATAAAGTTCACCATTGGCGTCGTTGCTTGTGCGTCCAAGTATAATGGACGAGATTGAAGTTTTTCTAATTCTTGATATTTTTGTTGTTTAACTTTTATTTCATCGATCTCTTGTTGCTCTTTTGAAGCAGGACTTGCTTCAGCAGTTAATATTCGACATGAACGGCGAGAAACGAATGAGAATAATACGGACTTAGTAGAAATATTTCTCGTTATGGAAAGCATCTAAACATAAAGGTAGCAAACATGTAGATTGCAAAATCATGACTCACTAAGAATATTTTTATAACTAAGTACCAATTATACTAAGAGTTTTTAAGTTAATACAATTTGATTTTCTCGTAATTCTATTTTTTTTCTGAAAAAATTCTCTTGTCACCTCTGAATCATTTTTTCCGATAAGTCGAGATAATTTTAACAAGAGAATTTCATAGACAATACATCGTAGATGACAGATGACTGATCGTGAATCTATGTTAATGAAGTTTATAAAAGTATCATCAGAAAGATATACAAAATCTAATGAAATCTGATTATGTATATTGTAGATACAATTATGCTTTTGCGGAAAATGACGATCTGCATTGAACATACAAATTGTACGATATGAACTGAGTCATAATGCATTCACATTAATTACTATACAATTATAATGTGCAGAAAGCTTTTCTTAATCTTAAAATGGTCAAATGCTAATGAACAAGAACCTCTCTAGTTAAATCTAAACTGATTATCTTGACTTCTTGATCGTATAACGAATATATATCGACTGAAAACAATTGTCCTGCTTTCTTTTTTTTTGTTCTATTTCTCATATAAAAAATAACTAACAACTATAAATATTTCTAGTCAAACACGATCCTTTTTTTCTATCATGAGCAATATATTTCGCTAAAACCAAAAATAAATCATTGTAAAGCATAAAATCACAAGCATACATAAACATGTAAAAAGAAAACAAGTGCCGTTGATTCAATAAGTTCACAAAAACTTGAATGGGAAACAGATAGATAAATCAAAAACAATTAACTAAACAAACAAAGAAGATAACTTCTGTGTTTAATAGAGATTCCATAAACACAAACACAGTTACAACTGGTTCTCTCATTTTCATGCTATCAAAAACAAACAAAAAATGAACTAGCTTTGGTTTTAATTTTTGTCAAAACAACAATAACAGCAATATTAAAATAAATAAGATGTATTCTATTCTGAAAAACCAAAGAGAAACAAAACAATTAAATAAGAAAAAATAACAATTCGATGACGTTCATTTTTGCTTTTTAATCAGTTATAGAATTGCACATGAAAACAAACACAAGAGAATAATAAATAATAACAATGATTAAGGAAGAAGTTTTTTTCAAATATTTTGATAAATCAAACATAAATTCTCACAGATATTTTCGGGATATGCGCTCTTGGCGGTTTCTAGAAAAGAAAATATTTAATATAATATTGATATCAAACTTAAATAAAAAGATCTACAATAACAGTTGTAGTCTGATAAAAACTGTGAAATATACGAACACATGACAATAGATTCATGTTTAGAAGAGCTTATAGCCGTGATTGACTCTTCGATACTGTACAAGTTGAATTCATTCAGAATAATTAATTTACAAAGAATTCGAAAACAAAAGCAGCAGCCGTCACCGCTATCAAGAACTTAAAAACGCAATACCAATGAAATAATGAAATTGGAATGTAAGATATTCGAAAACTATAGTCATTCGAAATATTGGAACAGGCAATCGTACCAAAAAATCTTTAGGATATGAATTCCTATTTGATCTTTGATTTCTGTGTATGACTCAACAATATCCGGTTGCAAAGCTTTTAATATTTACTTGTATGCAAAAAAACCAATAAGAATAATAATTTGTAAAACAATGGCACACATAAATGTAAATGTACCGACACATGAACTATCGTTCACAGCAGTTACTGTTGGACATTTCATTGGATTCAGCTGAAATAAAAAAAAACACAACCAAATAATGTCTTTTAAAAAATTATTAATTTAAGTTTTCTTCCTTACTGATTTTTGGACTAATGTATTTGTTTCCGATTTAATCATTTTCACTATTTCTCGAATCTCATTAACTACTGTTCCATCTACATTTGATGTAACTACTTGTTGTCCGGCACCAAGAGGTCTTTGATTATTATTAATGTTTGCTTGTAGATTATTTAGTTTTTGTTGTAAATCTGTTAATACTTGCCTATGAAATAATGACATATTTAAAAGAAACACAAAAGCGATGACTTTGCTAAACATACGCAAAACTTTGCACAGTTCTTGACATATCATTATTAGCATTGATCACTCGATTTATATCTTGAATTCGAGCTACATCAGTTGGTATGCCTGTTCTATCCTAAATTATAAATTTCATAATTCAATATGTATATAGTTTCGTTTTGCTTGTACTTTTCCAGTAATCTGTTGCTGTTCACCAGTTGTCGATGATATTCGTTCAACACGTCCCAATAATTCAATCATTTTTCTATCAATGCTTGTTAATGATAAACGAATTTGGTCTTGACCTTCTAATATAGTACGAAATTCACGATCATATTCACTTTCAAACTAAAACAAAACAATGAACTAAACATGAGAAAATAAAACTTATTAAGATACATACTAATGCTTTTTCATTGTATGGTGTTGTTAAATCAGGATGTTCTTTTTGATAACTAAAAATAGCAAATGAAAACAGCTCTTTTATTTTGAAGAAGAAGAAGAAAAATAAAATAAAATACGGACTCATCTTGTTGTTTTTTAAGGTCTCGTTCATAAGTTTCATATTCTTCTTTATATTTTCTTGCTTGTTCATCTGTTGCTGCCTGATTTTGTGCTGTTGCTTGTTTATCCGAATATGTATTAGTTAAAAATTCTAATACATCATGATCATCAGCAAGACCACCTGTTTCAGCTGATACACCAAGATAACCAGTTTTCGGTAATTTTACACCATCAATACGTGTACAAAATTCAAGTGCATTATCATCTTGTGATATACCATTGTTAACATAAATCTAAAATTTGAATTAAAACAATGAATGCATAATTTATTCATATATATTTTTTCTTGTATAAAACATACTGCTAATCCTTGATTGATGTATTCAATTTTAAGTCGGATCGCAAATGGCTTATTACGAAAATCTCGAATACAACTTCCTTGGATTTGGCCAGTACCATCGTGTGGATGATCGTATGTTTTTGTACCATCATTAACCATAACAGCTATTATTGGATTGTTTTGCTAAGAAAAGAAGAGTTTTCTCAATTTTATATTTTAATTTTAAGAAATTTTCATTGTATTTTTTGTCTCAAAGTTATGAATCATCCGAGTGATCATAGTCACCATGCTGAAATTGAAATTTTCTATATGTAGAATTTCTTATTGGCATCAATGATTTAGAGATACTTATCATTGTTTGTTGTCATCAGATTAAAGACTCTACTCAATGGTGACATTTAAATTCGAACAAACAATAGATTCAAATAAATTCAGGTTACACAACAATGAATAAATATTATTTAGTGCGATGTTTAGATTATATTTCAGTCAAGCCACGACATTAGTAAGACACCAACTACAATAACATGTAACTTACAAGTTGAAGCGTCTAATAATTAGGAAAATTTAAGTTTTTTCTTCCGTATACTATTTATTTCAAAAATGAGAATAAAAATAAAATGTTTTTGAATTTAACTTACCAATGCATCGTTGTCGAATGAATCGAGAAAAACACCTAGACCATTCCAAAAATCATTCGAACCAAATACAGGACCTTCAACACCTGGTTTTTCGGTAAACCAAATAGCCTAAAATAAAAGTCAATTAACGAATAGAAAATTCTATAAATCTTACGACTCCAGTCTAATAAGAGAGAAGGTCAAATTTAAATAGATGTGTACAAAAGAGATTAGCAAGTAATAACCTTCTCAACAATGAGTAAAACTAAGAAAAAAACGTTTCAAGGTTTTCTTATGTGAATATTCCAAAAATCGGCTATCCAAGAGAAACAAGTGACATTGATTATCATTTATTCGAATATAGAATATTCTTTGTTTATCTAGTGGTCGAAAATTAGAAGATCTAATAATTTAAATTTCTTGACTGATATAAATCCTGCAATATCAGTATGATATGCAATAAAACTTGCTTTTTTTCAGACAAAACGATGAATAAATTGATACTATTCAATGAACTAATAGTAATTGTTGACTTTTTAAAATTATATTTTTTCTTATATTACAGTTAAATTATGTTAATGTAGTATCAATCAATGATATGTATTAACTCTCGAAATGACCAACTAAAATAAAGAACTAATTTTTTACCAGTCCATCAGCACCAATACGACCTCGACCATTTACACGTAATTTAACATCGAGCAGCCAGTTATCAGAAGTCATAGTATTCTTAGTCCAAATCCAACCTAGGCATAGAATTCAAAATTAAATTAATAAAAAAAGGAGCTTTCTGTTCACCTTTTTGACTTCGAATGGATGGTGTAACACGTACTTGATCATCACTAGCAATAGCACCTAATGCAAGGAGAGTAAGAATACATCTAGTCACCATTTTTATTTTATTTTAATAAAACTTACTTCCGCCAAATGTCCAAAATGGAACTGTTCCATCTTTAAAAGCAAGATGTGGTCCTTTGAATGATAATTTATATTCAAATCTTTTCAGTAACTGTGGATTTATTACTGATGGATCTGTATATGCGTATATAGCAATAATGGAAGTATATATCGTCAGAATAAGATTATAAAATTTCTTCATAATGTTCGAAAAATAATGGTATGATGGTGGGCAAAAATATGATTACAATTAGGTTCTCAAGTTTTCGAAAACGAAAATGATCTAGTCACCAATCAAGTTTCTAAGCCAGGTGTTGAATACTTATTTGGTTTAATCTTGAGATTGACGTAACACTTTTTTTATCTACCAATCAAAAATAAGCATTGATGAATAAAATAATTTTTTGATTAAAAATAACAAAATCATTAGATTATTTTCTTATATAATAGTTATACAAAAGAAGATGTCGTTTGTTCCGAGATAAAAACATACTATTTCCGTATCTAATTGATTGGAATATTTTCTTAGCCAATAGAAGGTATATGTGCAGTCAACAAGAATGGAGCCATGTCATTACTGTAAAACACAACACATTTGCTCTTTTATTGCTAATGCTGATAACTATTACAAGCAAATATTTACTATAAATGCATTTCTAAAGATAAAACACCATATCATATGGTATCAAAGACTACGATATGAAACAGCTCTCATAGCATATAATGTTATTTCAAAATTATAGACTAATTATTACTACAAATAACCATGATGCTCTTGTAAAACACTACAATCGATATTTATTGTTTTATTGTATTGAAAAACAATACACTGGTTAACTCAATCGAATGATAGATCGCGTAGGCAATTCTGTTTAATAATAAAATGCTGGAGATTTACGTGATGACGATGCACTCATCCGTATCTTATGCTTTGTGTGATTAAACTATAATTTTGTTATTGATTAATTTGATGTTTAGCAAAGTTACAGCTCTTTGAGTGTTTTATGAATATCAATTAAATCGAGAATGCAAAGTTTCAATATTTTCCAAGCTATCATAAGCTATTATTCAATTAAATTACTATGCAGAACATCTTGTTTAATTAATTATAAATAGTAATTATTAATTTTCTTATTATAAAACGGCAGTAATGGTACTCAAGTTAATCCTAAAGCATTATTGTGTCTTTTTGCCATAAGAATAAATTAATAGTTCGATATTTACATCAAAACAGTATTCTATCTTATTTGGATACATTTTTTACTTGCTTCTTGTCTATTATTGTAAAGATCGTTTTATCTATCCTATTCGCAGGCGATATAGAATCTTTGTTTAGTTTCAACGAAAAAATATCTAGTAGTGTATCAAAAAGATTCTATTAATTATTTCAAACTTTTGAGTTTGAACCATCAAACTTCTAGTCAGAAATAACTGATTTGTCAAATTTTAATTAATACTATTTAAATGATCATACTTTAGTGTTTATCATTTTTAGTGCAAAGTATAAATGCATTGATTTTAATACTAATTGAAAATGGCTAGGATTTTGTCGATTCTCTTGTTAGACTTTATGAGATCTTTTTTTTCATCTATTAATCCAAAATAGTAAACGAAATACAACTTGATAATGATCTAAACTTTATTAAAACATTGGAACTTATTTTGTATTCAACTCGCTCTTTAGGCATGGACTCATGTACAAGAACTTATAGTTATAAATGCATTTCATGTAATATATGAAAGAGTTATCAATAGTAAATTACATATTACACGAATCTTTTATGTCAATTCAGACCTATGTTATTGTTAAAAAAAGTACAAAAACGGTCTTAAAATATACTTTTTTATTTAACTGAACTAATTGGTTCAATTTACTCATATTAAGAAGAAAAAAAACTTTCAATGTCGTCTTGACTTTATTTAAAGAAAAACTGCTTGTTGGACATGTTTTTCTTATTTGCTTTCGTGCATATTTAGACTTACAAAGTTAAACGAATATATATACAAATACACACCCAAAAAGAAAAACAAACAAACAAACATATAAATCACTGTACTTTTCTTCCTTTTGTTATTAGAATGAGATTTGTATTTTGTAGTTTTTTGTAAACAAAGAAGGACAAAATAAAAAGAGCAGAAAAATACTAAACAAAAAGAAAAAATATCACAATGATTAAGTAGGATGCTGTTCGTTGTTATACGCATGAAGTAAACGTTTTTTTAATGGTACATTTGGCTCAGATGATCCTGCTAAAAGTGAATCTGATTGATCAGACGTATCAAAATACGGTCGTTGGTTTGGAAAACCAAATACATTCGGTTGTGCAAACATCGACTTAAAAATAAATTATAAAACATTTTAATATATTTCTCCTAATAAGAATTTCAATTGCTACAAGATATAGTTAGATTTGAAAAATTCATTTTCAATATTTTTATACAGAATGCTCCTTTTACTGATTAATGTTAATCTATGTGTTTACATTCGAAAAATAGTTATCTTTCCGAGACAAAAGATACACAATAATTTAATTTCCTCGTGCATATAAATGAATTAAATATTAGGTTGTAACATAAATTCTGCAAATTTGTTGCGTACATTGAAAAATTTGTTTAACGATCACGATATGTAAAATGAGTCCGACATAGAATCACTATTGTTTTCGAAATATTTTTTCGCCGTGCTATTAATTTCTAATGAGTAGTAGAAAACAGTCGGAATTGATTCGAAAAAAGTAATGAAATGAGTTTATGTGATAAGCAAACAATTTGCAGAACTTATGTTACAACCCAATATATCGATGGTCAATTTCAGTTTATTAAAGAAAACAAAAATGTTACAGAAATAAATAGATTGTTAATAGTTGGACATTTAGTACGTTCTCAATGTTGAACAGACTAATTATACTTGGCCTAGGCTTTCCAGTTACGTCTGCTAATCAATATCAAGTATTTTAATCTGTCATTTTCATACTGTCTAGAATAGAAAAAGCTGTTTCATGGATACTATGCTTAATTAGTGTGACAATCTAAAATATTTTGTTTATAATTTTTCAAATGATGTTATTCAAAAGTTTATAGAATAAAAACTTCGTTTACATTTTCTCTGCGCGTATAGAAAAATCTTTAGAAATGCAATATAGAAGACTATTGTCTCGTGATGTCGGCCGTTGCTGAATCGAAATGAACAAAACTGTCTAGTAGATTTCCATTGACATGGATCTAATGCAGCTATATTTAATTTTCTCATTTTAACAGATCCCACATAAAAATTGTATGTGACAGAAAAGACAGATCAAACTTGATTGAAAATCATACGCTTTTCAATGACTAGGGATTGATCAGATTCGAAAAATAATTAAAAATATATCAGTTTCATCGATTATTCTGATTAACTTTGATTACAATTATATGACAAATATTGTGCAAAAAAAACATCGCTTTCAATTGATTTTAATAGACGATAAATGATAGAATCTTCAATCAGTATTCCTTATTTTGCTGACATCAAACATAAATAATCTTATAAATTTATGCTGAATTTATTCGAAACAAAATTAATCAGAATAATCGACAAAATCATATAACTTCTTGGATTATTTTCCATAGTAATGAACCTTTTTGTAATTATGTCATCTTACTTTTATACGGAAAAAATATATATATATATAGCTATATGTAAATCGACAAAATAAAAATATGAAATTCAAATAAATCAATAAATCAATAATCATCATTCAAACTTATTATATAATGAAAAATAAGAAACATTTATTTAGTACTTTAAAGCTTACTAAATCAATACTGTTAAATATAATAACATATATCTATTATCAATTAATGGTTCTGTCCTAATTTTTCCTTTTAAGTAGATTCATGATTAATTTTCGTGTTTAAGTTTTTTTAGAATATTTACTTTTGCTTTACGCATCGATCTCACCGTGGCGTTATTATTATTATTATTATTATTATTATTGTTATTATATCGTTCAGTCGTAGATGATGATAACGCTGCAACCGGCGAGGATAATGTTAATGCAGTTGTATGTGAATAAGGAGAACTATTGTTTGAAGAAATTCGATCTTGATATATAGAGAATTGGTCGTAAACTGATGAATTTTTATCCGTTTTATCAAAAGGATACGAAAATTGATTTTTTGTTGAATTATCGATTGGTAAACCATTTTGCTGTAGATTTGAATGGCGAGGACCTGTTGAAGTGTTAAAACGAAGAAATTCATTTTGTGGATGATGTATCAATGGGACTGGATTTGTTGCTGGTGATTGCAGTTCAAATGGATCAAGCAACGAAAATGGTGGAGCATTTATTGTAGATTTATTTGGTGTTACGGATGACGATTTTGACATCGATCTGGAAATTTTTATTTAGCTAAAATTTTACTTTCACAACAAAACAAATCCTATTACCTCTTTCGTTTTAGTTTTGATTGTGTCTCTAAGTGAACATTTGTTTTACTAGAGGAATTGAGACTCTGAGAACTTTTCGGTATTGAATCTAAAAATACAAGAAAAATTTTAAAAAAAAGACAACGATTAAAATAGGATTTACTATTTCGTTGAAGCGAAAATTGTGCATGCTCAGTATCAAATTTATCAGGTTCTCGGCGTATTAAATACTCAAAATCTTTTGGAAATGATGATGTTGTTGGTGCTACTTGTGTTTTTGTAGGTGTTTCAGTCATACTATTAGTCTTTTCTAAATATTGATAATAATAAAAACATATTTTTGATCTAAAATTTACTTTTTTGATTTTCAATATTTACCTGTATTCATAAGTAAATTTCGCGTTATTGAACTACGTGTTCGCTGAATTCCACTATCAACTCCATGATCAGTTGAATTAGGCACATTATGAGCTGATTGAGCATCAAGTATCTGTTGATTAATTTCTATAAAATATAAAAGATTGGGATTAATGTACCTATCAATTAAAAATTACCTTCATATTGTTGATTATTTAAGGGTTGACCACCAAGTAACTTCGCAATCGATGAATTTCGACGACGTTGTTGTTCAGCTATTCCATGTGCAATATCTATATGATTGCATAGAATAATAAATAAATTTTAGCTCAAAATGTGAGAAAAATAGTTACCAACTGTAGACGACGATAAGGTTGTTGGAATTTGAATATGTACTATTTGAGCATTAGTCAAAAGCATTGGTTTATTTGGAATGTCATCAGTATTATTTACGGTAGAATCCTCAGAATTCGAATTGTCATCTATGACAAGTAAAGTGGGACATGATGGAGATGATGATTGTGGTGGCTATACGGAAAAAATGATGTCAAGAATAAAATAAACTACAGTACAACTTGATATTTATGATTGCATAAGACATAATATATTGTGAAAGAAAGCAAAACAAATTAGCAATACATACGTTAGTGGTAATAGGTGATGTGTTTGCTTGTCTCATTTGTATATTATTATCAACATTAGTCGTTTCTCTCACATCGTTCTTAGATAGGTACATGCTAATGTCTATCTAAGGTGTACAAAAATCTGAAAAACTATAGAATGTTTTACTTTCATATCATTATTTTCGACAGAATATGTTTAGAATCTATTCGCATTTTTCATGTCAATGAGCCTTATTCGCGAAGACGTGTTGGCCACGCTCATGTACAAAATAGTGGCCATAATCTTCTACGCGTTGTTATGGACGGTGTCGTCTCTCTCATCTATCTTTCTCGATTTCCTTCGTGGCATATGCCACGAAGGCAATCTAGAAAGATAGATGAGAGAGACGACACCGTCCATAACAACACGTAAAAGAATATGGCCACTATTTTGTACATGAGCGTGGCAAACACGTCTTCGCGAATACGGCTCATTCATATCAATCCCTGGAATAAAAGCTTACATATTAAATGAAGAAGTTTTCGGATAAATTAATTCTTCTTAAAAGAGTTCTTACCGATTCTCATGAGAACTTCGTTTCTGTGTCCTCTTCTCGTTTGTGCAGAATCAATTAATTAGTGCTTTTCATTGGAAACTAAAATATAGCAGATAAGAATTTAAAGCTAGACCTACGAGCAAATTTTTTTATCCTAATCGAGTTTTAAAGGTTTAATAAGACGTGTGGGAGTTAATCGTAGCCTGTTTAATTTTAACAAAAAAAAACAGAATTCATCAAGGAAGATCTACTAGATATGAAGTAAACCTTTCATAAAGAGTTGAAAATTAAGATAGACGGATCTATAGCATCTCTATTGGAAAAATAGTAATACACTTTCTTATTCTCCTAATCATCTTTGTTCCTCACTTCTACTGATTCGTCTTTAAAAACTGAATTGCGTGAGTGCATGGTTGGCGGGATATTTTGTCTTGACAAACATACTTGCCTGAAGGTTGACTGGTGTGACGGTGAAAGAAAAAAATGTGTTTAACGTCAGTAGAAAAAAAAGAGAATGAAAAAAAGGAAAGGAAAAAAAGGCAATTTAACGGAACGGACGGATACGAAAAGAGAATTGATTATGCGCGCAAACATGCTAACAATACAGAAAAGAAAAGAAAAGAAAACGATATTCAACTTGCATGATAGTCATTCAACAACAACAACAAAAAGATAAATGACAAATATTTAAAAAAATAACAATTTGACGAAACAAAAGTTATCAGTTATTTACATTATATAATATTAACTAAATTTAATCCGAAAGAAAAAGCTCGTTTCTCATGTGTTTCATGAGTAATTAGATTTATAAAGCGAATAACGACACTGCATCATATGTCAGATATAAGAAAGCATGATTTTGTCATAAAGGAAATTGAACTACAGTAAAAATATTTAGAATAGATGAACGGTAGTAATTCAATTCCGATTTAAATATTATTTTTAGTTCTTAGTTTTGAAGAACGTTTTGTAGACGTGACAAATAATTATGCTAGAAATTAATTTTTTTTTCTCATCTGAAGTAAAATAAGCAGATATTGAACTAAAAAGAACTTAAACATAGTTTTTTTCTTCTCTCTAATATTACATATTATTTTAAAATTTGTAGAAGACTATGTATTAACATCATTTTACTAAAGAGAATTTTGATTATAGAAAATGAAAAGTTCGAACAACAATTTCTATTGAAGCCATTGAAAATGATTCATGAGAATAGATGCGGAAAGAATTTGTCAATCTTCTGGTCATAATAAGAGAGAAAAGTAGGAATCGATATCATGCATGAAATTTTTCGTGTACTGTTGTTAATATTAAAAATAGATTTATTATTCAATGAATATTATAAGTAACATTTTGTAACAAATGGGTTCTCATAAAGGAAAACGTTTCTATGATATTGTATGACTTTCTACAGTATGTTAGTAACATATGTTTTCAAGTTTAGTCATTATATTATATTATATTTCCAGTGCCAACAAGAACGTTTATTTTCTCTGTTTGTTTCGGTCAGTCGTTATTATAATGAAACTTCATTTTTTTTTCTTGCATTTCAGTTCCCTCTAGAATCAATCTTTGTTTTTCTAGGTTAAAAGAACTATTATTAACCATACCATTGCTACTTTGTTCACTTTCGGTCAAGTACAAAAACAAACTAAGACATAAAAATAACCTAAATGAGATCTTCAATCATATTAAAAATTTTATTCGATCTTTTCAAAGCCATCAATGATCAATGACATTTAATAAGTCATATGTAATGTCTACTAATATCTGCATAAGTCTAAATGAAAAGTGCCTATTAAAAGTGTAGATTTGAAAGAACAACAACTTTTTATTGAGAATATTTTTAATCGAAATACTATTGATAATAACTTACTTAAACGCAAGTATTTCTTTTGATAGTTATTATGATTTTTACATGCTCCTCATTCCTAACCATTCTTTGAGTAAATGTATACATTGAACTTATTTTACTTAACTTCAATAGTACGATTAATTTTCACTATATCTAGAAAGATCATATTCATCTTTATGTCTCTTGTATCCATGTAATTACTAGAATTTATCATATTATTTTAGTGAATAAAGTACTAGTTTACTTTAGTCGTAGCAACCGTACCCTACCGACGTACTGTAATATATGTAAATCGTATCTCTAGTTAGTTTAAATTAAACGAGAGCCACAAATGATGAATGTAAAAACTAAAGATATAAACAAAAGCATCTGGCTAGTCTACATGAAATGTTAATGCAGAACGTACCATAAGAGCAATTGTTGTTCTTAAGTCATTTTGATGAATTCGTGCTAATGAAGTAATAGCTAATTTATCTATGATTTCTTTTTTTATGAGACTCGTATTGTTTTGATGAGAAACAAAAAAAAGCTTCTCTGATAAATTAATATTAGTATAAAATTTTCCTCTTTAATTTTAATAGAAATATAGAAATAAAGATATATGCTTCCTGCATTGACTAGTAAAAAGAAATTCAAAGATATAATTAAAAATAATCCTTTGTATATCTACTTCGAAGAACATAATAACGCATAAGAAGATTATCATTATTCTTCTTCATTAAGCATTGGTCTATTTTGACAATCAAAACATACTGTTCTAGTTATTAATCTTTAGAATTGTATATGCAATGTTTTCACTGTGAGCATGCATATTATTTAACTGAGACTATACTCTTTAATTTTCAATGTTATAATATTCAGTACCTACCATTAATTATTAATTGGATCTATTGTGTGGCATTCAAAACAGAATAACTTTTTAATCTAGAACGAAATACACTGACGTTTTCAAATATTTATTTTTATGAAACACACATGACTCTATACTACAATTTCTGATCACGTTCGGATGAATCATGGAATCAATAATGTCGACATATGAAGCGATCAATGTTATGATAATTAATATGATTATATTAAGCTCTCATTTACAGCAAAGGAAATACGTCAACACTATAGATTATATATGATACTAAAATCTTCTAATTGACTAAAATTAGGAAGTGGGTTATAGTGACATCTGACATGATCATTGCTCGCCTCTAGGCGAACTTTTTTTTTGCAAGCGCATGCAATTCTTGACTTTCTTGATCAAGAAAGTCAAGAACTATGGACACATCTTGAGCTCAAGTCTTGCAAGCGCATGAATAAAAAAGTTCGACTGCGGGCTCTACTGTACGAACAAATAAATATGTATTCTGTCTATACTTTCGAAAAATAAATTATCACTGTGGTCCAGCATCATTATTTGCATGAAAAGCATTTTATTAAAAGTTATAATATATGCATATGTGTAAACATGCCATCTAATTTAAAATGTTTCTATCACAAATTTCGTTCTGATATTTCTAGCAGATTCAGATGTCGCTTTATAAACTAAATTTACTAACATTAATTCATTTGTATTTTTCTTCATGTTCAATATCAGAAGATCACATACTAAACTGATTTAAACATTATTAATGATTATCGATGAAATTATTATAAAAAAAGACATTCAGTCTAATTATTTACTCTTGAAATTAATCATAGGATATCAGAAACTAAAACTGAATAAATACACGAAATCAAAAAAAAAGAACATAGTGATCTACTACCGGTCGACCCAGTTGACTCAGTGCATTATTATTTCAACGAATCAAGTGATACTTGGATTTTAGATATGTTTGTTCGAGAAGGGTTAATCAAATAAAATACTTTCATAGAAAAAAATAGATAGGCATAGATAAAAATCTCATCTATATTATATTTTAGTCTCGACATGTTTCGTTTTCTTTCTTAATGTTACAATTCACTAATACAATCCATGAATGATATTGCACAACCTTTTGTTGATTAAAAATGGGCAAAGAAGGACATCTATTAATTTTTAAAATATGAGCGAAATTGTACAACTGAGAAAAAATATTATTTAACTTTTATTGATTCCAACTACATGTAGATGTTGATTAGAGACAAACGCGAAAAATATGCTCACCGTATATTTAGCCATAACTAGCTACAAGAACATCAGTTACTTTGAACTCATCATTGCAAATAGAATAATAATATGGGCGTTTATTGAAATTGGATTCATAAGCAGATAAGCATAAGGACATTTTATTTTAACGTACCAATCAGAAAATTGTATTTGTCAATAGCCTGTGATGAAAGGGCGTACTTTTACTTTATACATTTTCATATTTATTGTGACCTAATCAAGAAAGTGATGGAGAAAAACGTTGTAGAGGAAAAGAAGAATTCGAAGCGACTTTTAAATGTTGAAAATTACATATAGAATTTTTGAAAGTGAAAAACGAGATCGAAAGTTTGTCTATTGATCGGGCAACTTTTTGTTGAGCTAAAAAATTGTGATACGATCTAAAAAAAAGCAAAAGCTTGTTAAAACGATTCTACTATCAAATCTTATTGCTCTAGCAAAAGTGCATCGAATGTAAATTAATTTTCTAAAAAGTGACGTGTGTTCATTTAAAATTAAATTTCTCACCAAGCAGAAGTCAATAAAAAACATTGCACCGAAGCATTTCTCTAGATCGATAAGGTTTCAATTAGATTTTCAAGAACGACAGTTGTTTATCATGATTTCTTATTGCAATCACACTCTGTTTTTTTTTGTACATTTTCAATTAGCATTATCAAATAATTTAATCATAGCAATGTCAAGAAATGTACAAGGCTTTTAGTATATGAAAATAAGTAACGTAGAAAGAAAAAAATATTAATTTCTGATAATAGTCTTTCATCGTGTCAATTAATACTAAAAAAATCTCTAAGATCTTGTAGAATAACGATATTCAAGTTGAATTTATATTAAATTCAATACATCTTCATTACAACGAGAGAGTATTCAACGTAATGATTTATTTAGAACTATAGATATTTTTCTATTGCATCATTATCTTACACAGGAGTTAACCGGAGAGATCTATCACACGAACAATTAATTTGTATGAAGTAATTTAGCGATGTATACTAAGATTTGAGCTTGATTATACTGATTGTAGTTTTGCTTATTATCTTGATTTCAATGTGATGATAGATGAACATGTTAGAGAATTTGAATGCATTTATAATATATGTTCGACTTGTTTTATTGGCTAACATCTGCATAGTCTACAGAAGAAATTTTACGAGCATAGAAGGTAACTGATACAATTAATTTTGTTGTTTGATGTGCTGAAACGCTACGATGTAAATTTAATTTCAAAAATACCGATACAAGAAAATGTTAATTTTTGTCCTTTTTACAGGTAACATCGGCGTATTGTATTTCATTTTTAAGTAAGATAGACTTGCCCCTATAAGTCATGTATCATTTATTACACAACGATTGAATTAACATTAAAATTCGGTTTTCTGGTTTGAAAATATTTTAATAAATGATTTTGTTTTTTGAGGTAATCGTCATAGATTGGTTTCAAAATAAACTATGTCAAAATGTTTTCGAGAACTTGTTCTGACTGATAAAAATCTTCAAGCATTTGATGAAAAAGAAATTTTAGTTCTATTGTAAAAATAGTTGAAAATTTTGGTACCAATGACTAAAAAGTAATAATAAAAATTTAGCTGATGTAACACTTACTTGGATGACAGAAAATTCCAATGCAACTACAGTGATTATAGATGTAAATTATTTTAGTAAATTAGCTCAAGGTTTTGAAGCATTACCAAAAACTACCGAAATCAATGCCGAATTTGATGAAAAATTTTGCTCAAATCTCCAAGAATAAAACAAAATAACCATTGAACTGAATAAAATAGAGTGAGATTGATAAATTTCAGATTTTAATAAAGACTTGTTTGTGTCAATAACATTATTATAGCTGATATAAAGTAAGAAGAATTTTTTAAATTAACTATGATAGTCTAAAATAAGCTGATGGCAATTCTATGTGGAAAAACATATCAAAGAACCTGTTCATAACCTTTGGAGCACATCATGTGGAAATAATTATTTTAGAAAAATGTATTTCTGTTTCCATTTTCTAAATGATCAGTTACTACAGTTTCAACTTCATCAATTAAACTTGATACTTGTTTATTACTAACAAATGGTGATGAATCGATATTTATCTTTAACCATTCTATTCCATTCAGTTTTTGAAATAATTTATCATGTTTAGTTAAAATTTTTTTAAAACCCATATAATTTAAAGTTTGATAATTTTGTAAAAGTATTAATAATAAATAAAGTTCACTAAACGCTAATTTTAAATCATCAACATGGTTATAATTTGAGCGAAGCAGTTTTCGATATCGTCGTCTTCGTTGAACTATCGATTGTTGAGATTCATTGATTTTTAGAGGTTTTTTAAAATAGTTTAATTCTATACGAAGCTGTTCAAAACGTCGAATACTCTCAGATAATTTTTCACCAAAAAACACATTAATTTTCAGAAGTTCTTTATTACAATAAGCAAAAAATCGTTCATCAATGCGTGAAAAATACCGATAACGAGTTGTTTCTGCATGAGATGGAGCACGATCAACAGCAGCGTAAAGAATAGCAACCATAGCTTCGTATTGAAGATATTGAGAATGCCATTCTGGTGTAAGATGAGCAGCTAAATGAGCACTGAATTTTATACCGAATAGGTCACGACCCATCGAATGATAATTAAGTCAATAAAAAATTCTGTCCTTTTTTTGCGCTCTTGCTTCTTATTAGACTTGTTTTTATTAGAAAGAAAAAAAGATTAAGTGTACTCTGGGCTAGAGAAAATAAATATTATAATAAAATTAATGTTTTTCTTCAGGCTTGTCGAAGTGGTGGATATTTAACCTTTTTATGTTCATCTAAAATGATGCGTACAACACCGCTTTTGATAGTTGTAGATGCTGCTGGTGTATTGTCATCCACTACTTCAATATTTTTCTCACCTAGTTTGCACGAAAGAAAATAAAATTATACATTTAAAGTATGGTTGTGTTCATTTTTTACCATCTTGTTTGATCGTTTGGATAGCTTCCTCTTTCGATTTGCCGACAAGATTGTCCCAACGTTTACGTAAATCAAAACAACCACTACTCATTCTTTTTTGCTTTAAAGTTAATGTGAATCGAGTACAATTATAGAGTAATCTATTTTATATCGAAGATTGTCGTATGATAATATATCGTTGCTATACTACCTCTATTCAAAGACAGGGAAAATGAGTATTAAGTATTCTTACCCAAATAAAAAGAAAAAGAAAAAGAAAATGAATATAAATATTGATGAAGAACAAATATTATTTTTGAATATTTACAATCAATCCAGTGAGCATTATTTGATCTTCAGCAATAGTTCGGAAGGTAATCGTCGAACTAAAAAGAAAAAAGAAAAAAATGCAAGGAAAAAAGAATTTATATTAGTAAATTACAATATTTTACTAGTCTATTATGTCGTATCGATGATATACAATAGCTTTTTGAGTAGATAATTCTGACAAAGTATTCATATAATCCAGTTACTACTGTAATTAAGAAGTTAAAATCTGTTGAGGACAAAAAGTTATTTAGAATTAGAATAAAAATACTTTCATTACTTTCATTTATTATTAAACTTACTATAGCTACCATAAAATATGATAAAAACATAGGTACTGACTAGCCAGAGTCAATTCTAAGCAATGCTGTCACAGTGTCGCTGGTCTATACGATGATTTTATTAAATCTATGATAAATATTATTCTATTTCAATAGAGACTAGTCACTATATTGCAGTTTAAATGATTCATAATTAGTAGATTATTTATATAGTCGAATAAAATCCGTGATAATATAATTCAAGTAGTAATATTTCAATTTGATGAAAATTCGCTGTCTAATGTTTAATTTTGGAGTCATTCTTCTAGACGCCGTTCGTATTTGTCTGATTCATATAAACTTGTCCATCAATCTATGTAATCAAGTAGAAATTCACTCATTTGTCTGTGAAGTATTTTGGAAAAAAAAAACTTCTGGTTTTGTTGTCTAAAATGTTTGAATCATTTATTTATTTACAAGTGCACAAATACGTGCGTTAAAAAGAAGCAGCTTTCAAGTTTCAATTCTCTAAATGAAGCCATAACTATTTATAATAGTTTATTTCAACTCGTTTTTATTATTCTCTTAGGTTATAACTCAGCATTGTCTATCAAATCCTAAGAATATTTCTGTTTCATTGGATAACAAGTAAAATAGTTTTTATGATATCAATACCGATATGTAACAGTATTATTTTCTGAAATTGTTCGTAAGAAAACAAGATTTTCAACGAACTTCTACTACTAACCAAAACGACCAGTCTATTTGATACAACAATACAGAGGTATTTCTTTTTATCGTAGGACTATTTATGAGACGTTCCGTAAATAAGCTCAACGAATGTTTTGATACCAAAAATAAATCAATGGACACAATTCAAAATTTAATTTTTCTTCAAACGATGTATTCTCAGAATGCTCTTTCTGACTCAGAGTTAGTTCGCGACAAACAAATCTTTGAATAAGATCAACAAAGAGCATATATACAACAGTTTTCATATCGTTGAGGTTCTAATTGTATTTAAATCGACGTCATTGTAAACTTGGATGCAATATTTTTTGCAAATCAATGTCGAGTCTAAAACTACTGCCTGGTATTATATATTAACACAAAAGAAAAGCTGAAATCTATCACATTTTAAGAACCGAAATTTGAATGAAACGTTTCTTTTAATATTGACTTCTTGCAGAAAGAATATCACTTTGAATAGTGTGCGTTGACGTCGATTCTTTGTATTTTGAGTTTACTATAATAGAGTATTTCATAGAAAAATAAGTTTTCCTCAATATTAGAAAGTCTAAATGATTGCTTAGTTTCTTGTACAGAAGTTATGAATAGCAAGACAAGCCTATTTACTTTAGTAGAAATAATATTTTCGATTTATAAACCAGTTACTCATGTGCTATCAATCATAAGTTCCATTCTATTCAGTACTGCGTAAGTTTACATAATTGATCAGATATTTGATGAGAAAACTATTTTACAATTACAATAGACTAGAGAATCAAAGGGTGTCCCAATGATACTCATCGATATAAATTCAGTTTTCAATATCTAGAAGATACGAATTGAAAAATACTCGAAATTAAAATATTTATTTGTGATTTGCTTGATAATTTCAATTTTAAATCTTTATTCGTCTAAGAACAAATTTTATTTTCCAATTATTCGTTTCACTTTCGGCTGGCCATTTCATATAACAAGTATATCAAAGTTACATTTCAATGATAAACTTGTAATGACAATATAACTATAAATCAATCGAAACAAAAAGTTTTGTTGTCCAAACTCACAGATATCAGTTATCATGGTCTATCATATTAACTTGAACAATTGTATTTCTTTATATTGATTAATAAATTATCAATATCATTAAGACATATTGATTAGGCGACTGGTTCTTTTTACGAAGTATCGAAGCTTTTTTTTTTGACACACTTTTTAAATTATATTTGATATAATTTTATAAAGTTTCTGCATATGAGTGTTTCTATTGATATAAGATGATTTTGAATTGAAATCAGCAATAAGTTAGATTTCTACAAAGAGGCGATATATTCTATGATTTGAAAGTAAGATTTTTAAAATTCATTTTCTCTTACCTGATGAATGCTTCGACAAATTCTATTTGAAGTATGTGGTTCGTTTTGTTAGAGCATCACTTAGGTTAAATTCCTTAGTGTGCTAAGGATTATCTACCGGTAATAGTTCGTGAACAATAATATGCATTATTGAATCAGCCAAGTGTTAAAATTGATTGTTCTACAATTTTTATTGACATATCAGCAAAAGATTTAGTCTTTATACTATCTCGTCAATATTCTTTTCTTTTTATGAAAATATATCTGTTCATGAATAATATGTTGATGTCCATATTTAACTTTAATTAAAATCGTTATAACTACGTTGCATATTATAACTGTGCCTCTTTCTAATAACTAAATTTCATATGCAAAAACTTTGGGTTGATAGTAACGAACAAGAATTAATGGTTTTCAATTATTTTCTAGGTCATCGATAAACTTCACTTCTTTTTTCCTCAATAATAAAAACAAATAATATGTTAGCGATTCGTTTTTTCCTATCATAAAGTATAAATATAGTACATAGATCTGTGCCAAAATGAAAATGGCTATTTATAACTTGAAAAATTCATATTAAAAATATATGTGAAATACGTGGAATGTTGTTTTTACGGACAAAATGAATGATACATGAAAGAATATTACAGTCATTAGCAATGTTTAATCATCAATACACTAATAAAAAAATTTAGACCGACCTATGCTTTACAATAATCGACGCTTTTTTGAAACGTATATGTATATATATATCAGTAATTATACTGAATCTCATCGTATAACATCAAGGCTGTATCATCAAGGGATACTTTATGAATAATAAACTTGCATTTTGTGTAGAGAGAAAAAGAATGGATTACTCTTGTTTTTTACCTGTCTGTACAGAATATTATAAATCTATACATCAACTATTTTGTTTTTAGTCATTCAGATACTAATCAGCGATTTCTGTCAACATTCAACAACATTAACAGATTCGTATCGAGATGGATTTTTGTTACAGACCATTAGAAAAAGTAGATGAGGACCTTTTTCAGAAAGTAAATTATATTCAGTTGATTGTTCATTTTTTTCTTTAATTGTTTTATATATATTTTATTTTGTTTGTGGTATTCGGCAAATATTGATAGAAGCGTACGTCAAGTATTTCTATCGATTCCATCTAATTTCAATTTGAAACCAGTAACTATTCGTAAGATTCCAGCATGTGGTACGATTTATGATTTGAAAGTAAGTGAAATCACCGTTTCAAACAGATTGAAGCATACTATATTTGTCTTTTTTTTACATTAAATAGGTCGCCTTACCTGACGATCAATATGCAAAAGTTTCATTTGTTATAGGTGCTCTTGAAATACGAGCACCTGGTGATACTAGTATCTCAGAGCCAACTTTTAGGGTCCATCCAACACCTTGCACATTAGAAGACGACTGATTGAAGAATATGGAACATTTTCAAAAATATTTTTTTCTTAAAATTTATTGACTAATCCATATCCTATTCACATTATTTTTTTCATGTTAAACTGTTATTCAGAAAAAAATTCCCTGTTTCTTAGATAATTAACATTTATTGAATGGAATAATAGACTCAAACTTGATGTTAGTATTAAATAAACAGCACATGGTACTGATTTAACGGTGACGGTGTGCAAAGTAATAAGAAAAGTTATAAGTTTTTCCGAGCAATAATAAAATTATCTGTCAATGTGGTTTTGATATGTTTTTTCAGAAAAGAAATGACAACTTTGATTGTTCTAAATGATTAAAACAAATATAGTAGAGAGCTAATGGTTCGCCACTCTCATCATAAATGCACTAACATATACTATATACACAAAAAGAGAACTGTATATAGAACTTCTATAGACTTTTAAGAAAATTTGTTGAATTTATGTTGCCAGTCAAATTCATGAAGAAAGTGAACAAAATTGTTTTTCTATAAATGATCAATAATCAACAGAAAGAACAATTCAAACTTGTTTCGCTAAACATTGTCACGTGTCTCTATACTCTTTATTTGAATATTTAATGAGTTTGAATGGTTTTAGTTAATAACTGTACGGTTAGGCTCCAAAGCAGTACACGCATATTTATTACTTTTTTGTTTCGTAGTAAAAACAATGAAAAAATATTTATACTATATTATACAACATTCAAAGTGACTAATTACGTTGAAAATTAAATCTAATAATTCTGTATGTAATTATATATCGGCCAAAAATCGTAACGCGTCACCTCGTATACCGAAAGTTCGAAATCATCAGTTCGAAAATCTGATATGTGCATGTTGTAGAGCACAGTCGACAATGTATGAAAGCATATCTTGTCCGGTCATATGTGTTTTAAATCGCGTTTAGCATTTTGAGGCAAAAATGCCACTATCGTATGGTGAAAATGAGTAAATTTCACCCGTTTAATTAATTAAGTATTTTACCGGAACTACTCAATCTATACGCGGTTGATAATTACGTATTAATTCGATGTTATCACAGGTATCTACTAGCAAAAGAGTTGATTTTATACCTTAGTACTTTTGTAGAGTGTGAAGAAAATGACAATATTTATAACATCATCGCGTAACAAAAAATCGTTATTGTTTTTTTTCTATTGTTCGTGCGAAACAATGTCGGCTAAAAATACATGCCTAAAGCTAACTTTTTATGAGCTATTTAGTGCACATATTTTCGCAAACGAAATTCTCTTTAATGATTTTCTTTTTCGTAACGCGATGACGGTTTTTCACATTTTCGTCATTTTTTATGTTTATAGAGGAAAACTTTAAACTAGTGATCATTTATTCAAAGATCACTATAATCAATGAGTGATAGATTCTGGTAGTGGTTACTTGTAAAACTAATTCTCATGAGAGCATATTTGATTGATCTCTATTAATAAAGCCTAAAATTACAATCAATTTGCCAATCGAATATATCAATCGGTCTCAAGTAAGCATTTGCTCCACTCTAGTGATAGTTCTGATTCATACATATTTTAAAACGGAGATCTTTACAGAATTATTTTCGACAAACCATCATAAAATTATACATTCATTAAAAACAATATTCAGTATTGAACCTCTAATAGCTAGGGGCATAACCAGAGTTTTTGGGTGTGCTAAATATCAAATTCAGATCATGGAACCGGAAGGAACTTACGGAGGATGATATTGAGTCGAGATGCTGAGTTTCTATCAAAAACATTTTGAGATCGGAGTTTACAAAAAAAACGTCTTTTTCGTGAGTCTCCCTACTCCAAGATATTTTTTGCTGCAAGTAGCATTCTGTTTTTTAGAATTTGATGGTAAGCTAAATCAAATCTCATCGACAGATTCCAAATTTCATCTAAAACTAAGTATCCGTTCACGAGTTATAACGTTTTCAATATTTCCTAAAATTTTAGCAGGGTGTCGTGAAATTCAAAACGTTATAACTCCTGAACGAATGCTTAGTTTTAGATAAAATTCGATTTAGCTTACTCTCAAATTCTAGAAAACAGAATACTACTTGCAGCAAAAAATATCTTGGGGGAGGGAGACTCAGGAAAAAAGAATGTTTTTTGCAACTTTGATCGGAAATATTTTTCGACAGAAGCTCACCGTCTCGACCCAATATCATCCTCTATAAGTTTTCTCCCGGTCCCATGATCTTAGGTTGATATTCACCATACCAAAAAACTCTGGTTATGCCCCTACTAGTAACTAAAAATTGATGAAATCTGATGACGAAAGACAAAAACTCTATCGCATTATGTGATGTGGACAAAAATTTACATCAGCAGATGATTTCTTAGTATTGTCCGATCAAAGACAGATAATATCGTATTCATAATGCTCAACCACAATTAGAAAAATATTTCAATATTTGTTCACTAAATTTATGTAATAAACGTTGACTACAATAGTTGAATGAATTTTTCATTGTCATGATTTTTACAATGAAATAATTAATAAATTGAATGCATAACATCTAATCATATTAGCTATTGACAAAATTACTGTGACATTTACGCACTGGTTTATATAATGAAAAAGAGTGTGGAAAAAGATCAATCTAAAATTAAGTATCATCGCGTTACGTTGATGAATACGTTTTCTAATCCAAACAAAGAATTTATTTCAAGATTTTCTTTTTTCATTCATTACTCCCAACTGTCGGCTATCAAATGTCTAGAGAACCCTTTCCTCAATTAAGCATAAATTCGCAGAAAAATGAAATGCAATTTGACTACCCTCAGATGTTTGTCCCTTTTTCGTCATCGCGTTTGCCCATTAACTTCTGCAATAATTTTCAAACTACTTGTTCTAAGAAGCTCATATTTTCAGCTATATGAGAGATCGAAGAGGTGCATCTTTGACCGAAAGAATGAACTATTTTGTTAGCGCAGCTGTTGAGAAAAGTTAGAAAAACTGGACAAAACGTTATCGCATCACGTTTGTGAAGGTCGATATATGAATGATATGTTTCTTTTTAATCGAAAATATGCTTAGAAAGAAATAGTAGGAAATAAATAGCTATTGATTAAATCTGATAATTGAGATGGTTAGAACTTTGTCGGGTCAAAATAGTTCACTGAATCACAGAACCATTAGAGTTCATAGAATAGATAAATATTAATATTCTCATATGCTAATTTCCAAGATGAGATTCTTTTACTTGAAGCTCATATTTGAAAACTAGAAAACATAAATGTTTGTTGACTACTTTGTAAGCTGTGCAGATCCAAAATGATAATGGCAAAATGCTTGATAGTTCAGAAAAGTGATTTCCATCAAAACAAGCATATGAAGTCGCGATAGTCTTTCTCATGGTCATATTGAGTCTAGTAGAGTGTTTAGTGAGAAAGCAATTGATTAATTGAAGATCCATACCATTCAATGGCTAGACTCAAAGTACATTTAATTCATAATGATTTCAATCAATTTATAGATAAGATATTCTATTTAATTAGATCGACTAGTACACTATTTATTATCATCATATAAGAAGAATACTGACATTTGATAATAAATATGTTTGTATCAGCAAGTTTAAAATGTAAAAATATCAAAAGAATTATATACGAAGTTTTAGTAAATTTGATTTCACTGTCGGGTATTTTTTCATGTCGAGTCGTTTATTTGTGCGTTAGCATCGAGTTTGAGATCCTACTCTTCTCTCTCAAGATAGTATACACAAACTTACACATTTATTTTCCTTATCTTCTCAGAGCATTTTATCTTTTGTTGTGTAATTACAACAATAATTTGCAATAATATTTGCTTATATCACTTATCCAATGTTGGAATTTAGTTTTAAATTCGACATATGATTCATGAATTACTGTCTATGTTGACTCGAAAAAAATATGGAAGTTTATCAGTCAAAGTTTTTGACATCTCTAAAAATAATCATAAAATTGAACTTTTTAAATAGTTAGTCTATATTTTCTCTTATTTTATTTTCATAGAGCTACACTCAGTTTCATGACATTAAGATTACTTTTTGATGCGAGTGAAAATTTTATCTTCATGCAAGTAATATTTCATTGAATGAACGGACTGCGTTTTTCCCATAAACGAGTAGATAAAAAAAGAGGAGATTCATTTTTATTAAATTTTTATATCATATACAAATGGTATGAATGCTAAAGAAAGATATGTTAACCGATCGGCTAAACTGTCACCATCGTGATCGGAAGACAAAAGTCACACTGAATTTAGACGCCACTGCTATCCTATAGTTCGGTTGAAGGTTTAACAATAGAAACAAATGTTAAATACACATTATAACTACATATTCACTTGAAGAATTTTATTTAATTGTCATTTCTTTTGGTATTTTTTAAATGAAACTGAAAGCAAGAGAATAAATAATCTTAAGTCTTAGTTGTAATTATATTTTCAAGAGTACCACTAAAACTAATGAACTCTAGTTTAAAATTTTTATATTAACTTTATTGAGCTGTAAAGTCATAATTAATAATGCGTACTGAGTCTTTTAATTTGTAGCTCTTGATCTATCTTTACAAGCATAAAAATGTTAGTGCAAAAGATAAGAGAAGAAGATGTGATAATTGAAAAACAGATTGTATGGTGCTGGCACCTGATTTCCGTGTAGTGGTTTCTTTTTTTGGCGTACTGGCTGTGCCGTCAGTGGTGGTGCTTGAGCCTCCAGCTGTAGTAGGGCTTGTACCTTCAGCACTGGTGGTACTTGAGCCTCCAGCAGTGGTGGTACTTGAGCCTCCAGCAGTGGTGGTACTTGAGCCTCCAGCAGTGGTGGTACTTGAGCCTCCAGTTGTGGGGGTGCTTGAGCTTCCAGCTGTGTTCGAACTTGCAGCCGTGCTGATACTTGAGCTTACCGCAGTGGTTGTACTAAAAATCGAATAGATGAAAAAAGTATAAGATTGCGTGAAGGTTATTATATTCTATAATACCTTAAAGTTCCTGTAGTTGCAGATGTTATTGGAATTGTCGATGTTGTTGTTGTAACTGTTGTGGGTGCCAATGTTGAATCGCTAATTGATGTTGCTTCTGCTTCACTACATGATATGTGAATTATTAGCTTTGCAGTAGAAAACAACATTTAAATATTTGGTTTTCTTTTACTCACAAATCTTTGCATGTAGACTGCATTAAACCTCGCTTGGTTTCACAAAGTGGATAATGAGCTTTGCAAGCGTCGATACACTTGACATTGTCACATTTAGTAGTATCTATTATAACTGAACCGGCATTGACTGGCGTACATGCGCCTCTTTTCGTTGAAAGGCAGCATGAGCATTGACAGCCCATACCAGATCCACTTGCGGAGACAACATTAGCGCAATAGAACGCTACAAAAACAGCAAATAACACTGTAGATAGATGCATGTTGAAATTTTTGCGTATGCGTGCAGTAGATCTAGAAAATATTAAAAATGTAGAATATAGTTAAAACATACACAATATTAAGTATAAATGGATGTTACTGATTCGCTTCTATTATACTGACATTTTATTAATATTGCGCTAGCTTTTATACATATATTTTATCTTGATTCATCAGAATAAACAAACACATTTGTTATCTGTAAGTTTTGAAAAACATGTAGGCACTTGTTGACTACGCTAATCAAATATATAAAATAAGATAAAGATGCATATCTGGACTTTGTACACCTAAAAAGTGCTTGTGAATAATAATTGTTTTTATTTAGATTTGAACTCTTTAATAAAGCATTAGTCGTTCAGTATGCGAACGAGCAAACTATTCAGTTTTCTATATGGTGTAAATCACGTATTGTTTTTACATAATATACTTGAATTTCGGTACTGTGATCATTTGATGAATCCATAATTGTGAATATCAACATCGGTTTCAGATAACTTATGCCGAGAGAAAATATTCTTTTGACGGTTTTAAACGATGTTTCTTGGGCTAAGATAAACAGCATTCAATTGATTTTATTTAAAACTACTTTAACTCATTAATTTGTATTTATCGATTGATTGCACATAACATTTTTGAAAATTGAACACGAAGACGACAAGTGACCTCATATCAAATAGTTCTGTGCTGATATACGTATGTCATTGTCATCGAAGTTCATCATATATACGTAATTAAACGCATCGGCACCAAATGTATAAAGAAATAGACAATTCTCATTGCTGCATCCACATCCTCAAGATATATTTATTATATCTTAGTAATAATAATACATTGGTGAGCAGAACCTGTATTTTATTTTTCAAATTTCTTGCCTTCAAATTCTAATCGAACAAGAAAAATGATTTGATTTTTATACGAATCATTGGGTATCATATTATTTCTTAAAGAGCTCTACGTAGCATAGAGTTACTTACTCATATTTTTTCTAATCTCAAATGTTGAATCGAATATTTAAATCAAATACCAGTAATAACGAGCTTTTCTCGATTAAAACAAAAGCTATTCGAGTAGAAGATATTTTTTGCGCTCGATTAGTCATGCAGAATTCTGTCAAGAAGCTGGCATGAGATTTTTTTATGCATAACTCGATGATCATCATCATGTATAGTATCATTAAGTTCCTTTATTGTTGTTGGAAATAGTTCCTTATTTCTATGTTCGTTTACAAATAGAATTGGCCGATGATCAAATGGTATGTTCAGTGTTTCCTGTCTTGTTCATTCATATCTTTCGATAAATTCAACTGACTTCCTATTCGATTCAGTTGATATGTGTAACAAATTGAATGCGTCTGAAATTATCTGAGTTGCCGTACTCGTCGTAGGTTTAAGAGTTTTCATAGGATGTCGCTGCCGTCGATGACGTCGTCGTATTTGACGTCTTTGTCTTCGTGAGTATGACTTTGGATAATTAGTTCGTGATGACAAAGGTGATGAATGCATTTTTATCGAGCATTGATGTCGAAATTTTTTACGTCTCGTCATTCAAAGACTTTCTTGCAGAATAATAAAAAAAATTTCTACAAAAATAAGTTAATAATTATATTAAAAATACACGTTGACAACCGAACACGAAAAACTTGATTTATATTTGAAACTGTGATAAGATGAAAATGTGGTTTTCTTTTCATTTTCAAAGGTACAATTAAATATCATACGATTTAAAAATAAAGAACGCTTTAAATAAAGTCGAAGTATTTTTATTCTATTGATATTTGTTGCCATTCATTTCGACACATCAATTTATTAACCATCTGCGTTTCTCGTGTTTTTTCAGGTTCTTAAATTGAAACGAATAACATGTTATTATTTCTCTTGAAGTTATTCTCTCATCTCGTATTATAAGAGACAAAAACGATATCGGACAAACTATGTAATTTAACTGAGTTTCCTTTTTTTCTTAGTTTATCATCTATTTATTAATACTGCTACTACTTTATTCAATTATGATCAGAACAATGCTTCGATAGACTTTACTCTTTATCAATGTGATACTAATAACGCACTCTTCGATCGTAATAGCATTATTTTCGATATAAAATTCAATTCATGTATTTATATACTGTTGAGTATTGAATAATTCAAATGTATCAGGTATTTACAATCAAAAACAAACAACAAATTTGTCTTCACAATCGTCCATAAGTGTCTGTCTAAACCTTCTGCTAGATTCAGTTGTATGCAATGAATATTGATCATTTATAAATACGACTCATTATGAAAAGATGAGAAATAATCAAGGGGGAAAAAGCGCGACTTCCGTACTTCACGTACTTCCATGTATTTCACTCGTACTCCCTTGTACTCCCTTGTACTTCCATCGTACTCCCATGTACTCCCATTGTACTTCGAAGTACAGAAGTCGCGCTTTTTCCGCCTTGGAAATAATCGAACTTGTATACATATATATATAATTGGATCACGTCTATCCTCTTCTCACTGATTTTCATTGATCAATTCAACGATAACAAAAATATAGATGTTTTAAATAGATAAAAGTTATTTAAAGTCGCTTTTAAACACTTCGTTTTAATACTTTTTACTGTACTGACGTATTTAGTCATGCTTAAGAGACTCTCTGCAACAGATAAAACGCCAAAAAGAAGCATTTACGTGTGACTTTAAACAACTTTAAATTCTGCACTAGGGGTGGTACGTTAACGTTAACTAAAACCGTCAACCGTTAATATTAACTGTGAACGGTTTTAGCTAATTAACGCCGTTAATTAACTCGAATTAAATTAAATGATCCACCCCTATTCAGCACTTTACGGTTAATTTAAAGTTAAAGTGCCACCCTTAATTGTACAGTAAAACCTCTCTATAGTGGACATCTTTGGGACTTTTCAAAAGTGTCCACTATAGAGAGGTGTCCACTATTGGAGGTTCTACTGTATTTATTATTAATTATTTGTCGTTCGATTTTTTGAGTTCTACATATTCCAATAAACCATTGAATTAATCTGAATCAAACTAATTCTTTTTCTTTATTAAAATTTGAAAGAACATTTCCATAAAAACTGAATTTTTAACAATTCTGCGCCGTTCGTGTCAGAGTTCCTACATCAACACCCATGTCAGTAAGAATCTTCTTGAGTTCATTCACAACTGAGTCAGACATCGTCTTTGTTCGTCTAAAAAAATCGCAAATAATCTAATCAGGCTCACATTTAGCATATTTCTATACGTACGAAAGAAACCAGATAAATTCCAATTTTATATCAATTATTGGAATATTTTCGCATGAATAGACAAGCGCATAATCCACATAATTCGATGTAATTACATTGTAGTCACCCTTTTGAACTAAGAAAAAAAACAGAATAGCTATAAAAGTGAGGATTAAAGTAAAGGAGTAAGCTTACTTGGATTATCAAAAGTAACAATAAACGCAGCTGGTTCTGAAGCATTTTTCACTTTAGCTGTTCCGCGAATGCTTGTATAATCATCTAGCCAATTTACTGCTTGATTCCAAACACCTACTGTTCCATCAGGATTCGGCGTATATGTTGCATTGACACATCTAGATCCAAGTTCAAAAATAATATCGGTTCGAAAAGCCTCATACCATAAACCAACATACTAAATAAGACAGAATAATATGAGTTGAATTTATGATTAACAATAAAATTACTTTAGTAACATCAAAAGTTTTTTGTGTGACAATTTTCGGACACTCTTTTGCTGCTAGTGAAACACTAACAAGTGAAAGAAGTGCCAAACCAACGATTGAAAATGCCATGATAAATATTGTGCTATTGACAGGTTGAATCTCGCTTGTATTTATAGGAATAGTTTTATTCAAGGTCAGTGTTAGATAACTGTCTAAAGTACATAGTAACATCGTATTAAGTATTATATTGCGAATTTCGAGCAATACTTAGGTAATCAAAGTAAATAGTAACATATGGCTAAGTTCACATGAAAACTATTGGTAGATACATTCAATTAAACTTTGAATTATTTTCACAGGGTTTCTTATTACTAATGACAATAATACAGTAACACAAACTTGGCTCTATTGAAAAATAAATAATGAAAGTAAAATGGATGCATTTTCTTTTTTACAATAATATCGTAAATATACAAGCACAGAAGATTTCTAGTTTTATTATAAAATAGTTTCCAAATGATTAGTTTTTCATTGTTTTACTTACTATCATTATTTTGTAAGACTTAATTTCTCTGTCTGCTTCGACGGCAACTATCAGATTATTATCTAGATAATCGAAACGAAATATTTTCATGCCAGAGAAACATTGAACAAAATTATTGAACTATAATCCTATTTAAAATTTTTTCTATTCAGAAGTATGACAAATTGATAAATACTATAGAGTTTATAGAATCACTCATATCCTTCCTAATGCTCGAAGATCCGTTTCTATCATTAAAATGAATATTTTCATTTGATTTTACATTTATATTTATTAACTATTCGCAACTAATTAAACGTCTTTTTTTTGATTGAATACAATAAAATGTTTAGTTTGTTGATAGATTTAACTGTTCGTTGAAGAAAATGCAACTTTTCTTGAAATAAATTTATTTTTAGTATGAGAAAAAACATTTTCATATCGATTATCGTTATAGACTGAGACAGTTATTCTCGTTAAGACTATTAAATGATTCTCTGTTCAGATTCAATCATAATTGTTCTTTCAATATACAATACTAATGGATATGACAGCTTATTATTTTCCTTTCATTGCTGTAAGGAAAGTAGAACTATAAAAATAAGTTCAGAACAATATGAGCGAGAATTAAGAAATGATATATATATGTTTAATTTATACACTATAGGAAATTCTATCACCATAGTTATATCTCCATGATTGTAGTGGTGCTCCGTATCCGTCATAAAATACATCTGCTAAAATTCTAATCCAATCCGTCAACCACCATATAAATGATGTAACACTAAGAGTAACATTAATCACTTGAGCTAACAAAATAATATTGGCATTTTTTTTTGATACACCAACAATAATTGCAGGCCATCCAAAAATACATCCAAAAGAAATGACCATTTTAATAATACCAGCAATAATGTATCCAGCTTGACCTCTTGATAAAACAAACCAATCGACACCAAATGTACCAAAGAAAAATGAAACAAGAAAAGCTGCTATTTTAGTTCGTTGTTCATACTTGCAAACGTCCATAAAACTCCATGTTATGTATCCACGATAGCATTGACATATGTAAGCTTGACAGAAACCATGGCCACATTCGAAATCTTCTGTACACCAACGTCCCCAACGACCTGAATATAATGCTCGACCAGAATGTTCTTTGTCTTTTGAGGGCGAAAAACGACTATATCCAGTAATTGTTAATAGAAGCAAAATAATGATAACAATATGACTTATATTATGCATGTAAGCAACTCTTAGTATAATTGTAGATAAAAATGGTACACACTCGATTCACATTTATTATTTTTATCAACAAATTTTTTTTTCTGTTTGATCTATAACACTTCTTTTCTCTTTCTCCTCAACACAGTATTCTCTTATATCGACTACTATTTACCTACGAAAATCTATTATTAATTCGATACATTGTATTTATATATACAGAGTCCGCGTTAAAAAAATAATAACGATTTATGAAACGAATAATTTTAGCGAACGACAATAATAAACTCCAGATGGATTTCATCTTCATTGTTATTGTTACTTTAGTAAGTCTGAAATATCTGTAGGAACTGTTCAGTAAATTGTGTTAACAAAGAAAATTTATTAAGGAATCTCATACTGATACCATCGAAAACGATATTTCTGTTTCTAATGAACCATGAATTTTATCAATTCTTATCTAGTTAAGTATCAGTTTTGAACAATATCATCAATAATATTTACTAGTAGTAGCAAAACAAAAAGCGTTAGTATCATAAATTAAGAGATATAGATCATTATATAATCGTCAGAAAACATTTATTTCGCAAGTAGCAAAGCTCAATCTAGATAAGTAATAAGCATACATGAGTGCGAACTTTTCACTCAATTTAGTTGAATTTTCAACTAAATAATTTCGTCATATTCGTTTAGGCTTTCACTGAACGAGAAAAATTGTTTTTAATGAATTATAAGAAATTAAAATCGAGTTTCAGAATACAAATAAACTCAAAATAGCTTAAGTATGAATCATATAAATTTTGAAAAGTTCTCGAAGTTTGTGTAAATGTCGAGTGTTCAAGTAAATGGCATCGATTATGAATGATGCACGTATGTGTAAAGTAGTGAAGACCTTCGGTTAGATTGACCTGATATGTTAGAATGATCTATAATCATAAAATATGACAGTAAAACAAGAATTCCTCTATGTTGAAGGTATTAATCATAAAATAAGAAATAATTATTCATAGTAAATATTCAGCAAGTTGTTGATATATTCGTAATCTTCTTTCTCAATGTACATCTAGTAGTTAATAAGAGTATTGACCATTTTAGCAAACGATAAAATGTGTGTAGTATATGACAAAATATCTTCATCTTAATTTGATATTTTACTTAAAATAATTTGCTAACAAAACCTTATAATCAAATTTTTAATAGATATTTTATTTTATTTTTCAGGCACATTTGTTGCTTGTCAATTCAGTAATTAATAACAAATTGTACTTAGTTGATATTCGTAGAATCTATTCCAGTCGATTAAGAAATTATAACACAAACACATATTTTGCTTTTAAAAAATAAACAACAGTCGAAAAATATGAAAATTGTAGTATTTATCTCTGAACTCAGTTAAAAGTGAAATCTTGAATAAAATCATAGAAATCTTTTTCGTTCTGTTGACTTACTTTATATCAGGCGTCGAGGTGGGCGGCCAGATCTTCTGAAAAGTAGGGAAAAATTCTGAAATTTGAAGTCCTTTCTGAATTTCTTCTGATTTTTCCTGATTTTAATAGTTTCTTCTGATTTTTTTCCGAATTCGAAACAATTTCAGATCCCGGTTTTACTACTGCAGTTCAGTACAATTATAACACGTTACTATTATAGATGTATATTGCGGCACCTTGTTTTTCTCAATTATCCGTTGGTAATTTCTGACTTATATAGGCAACTTCAGCAATGCACTAGAATTTGATAAATTTCTTTTCTTGATTTCGAGAATCTTATCTAATTGAACATTCCACAAATGAAAACAAAACTATCTATCGGATGATATTAATATGGTTGAATTTGATTGTGAGGAGAAACAAATCGAAGTAAATTAATTAGTCACAGCGCTATCATTTCGACATATAAAGGAAAAAAAGAGTTTTTCGTAAAAATTCGTTATCGATGGATGAATATTCATCTTTATAGTGACAAATCTTTGGAAATGAAGTACCAATCAATGACATAAAAGTAGTGAAATAGTTAATGCCAGCATCTTATACAGAAGTCGCTATTTCACAAAAACTCATTTTTCTGATACACTTCTGATTTTACTAAAAAACTTTCTGATCGTTTTCTGATTTTCACAAAAAAATTTTCTGATTTTTCAATTTTCGATCTGGCCACCCTGGTCGAGGCAACGATTTTTTGCTACTTTAAAACATATTATTACATTCGATGTTGATTTTTGATTATTTTTCTTGAACAAAGAATACATTATAAGATATCATGGATCACCAAGGTTGAGAAATATTTGTTTCTTTTTCGGATCTTTTTGATTATCACATATATCCCAAATTGTCACCTTCTCTTGTCGGTTTTATTCTTCGTCATCGAAATTAAATCATTCTATAGTTTTCCTTTTTTTGATTCACAATCTGCTAAAATGAATGTATGTGTCACTTGAATTCAAAGTTCAATAGATAAATGATTGAATATTTTTATCATGTCTTTAACTTTTTAATCTAATTCTTAAGACTCTAATAAAGATTTGCTATTGATTAAAACTGAAGTAATTTATTCCAAAAATCTAATCTCAAACGATTTTCTCATTCTTATTATCGGAGGGGAACGACTGGTTATGTAAGAAGGACGTAGTTTTAAATCATATACTTTACAAAATAACTAATCCTTCTAGGTTTAGACAATTCTCACATAGGAAGAATATAAGAATTGTGAAATAGAAACTTTCTAACCAATGATCTGGTCAAGAAAAATACCCAAGTGCGACTCGTCGTAATGAATCGGATGTAAAACGGTTTGTGGAACTGAACAATCTGATTCTTATCATGTAAGGATATTACCCTGCAGACTTTTAAATAAGACAAAATTAATCAATTCTACTTGGAAAACATCACATGCAAGCCACTAAAACTTAACACGTAGCAAAATCAAAATAATCAAATTTAATTATTGACTATTTCACTTTTTATTATTGAATCTCTCTAAGTAACTAAATGAAAAACAATATCAAATGATAGTTTACACTTTCTTGAAGGTGCAGACGTCGATGTGAATATCAGTTATTAGTTGGCTTCATGCTTGCTTTTCAATTTTCCAAACTAGACGATAGTTGACTATTTATATGTACGCATTTTTCAATATTGGCATAATTGTAAACTAGAGTTGTAAGTGAATAATCAATATACATGCTGAGATTAATATTGAAATATGCAGAGTAAAACATAATTCGATGAATTTTTTCTTTGTAAATCTATTAAGCGAGAATCATTTATCAAAATTGATACAATCAATAATTAAATTTGATCTTTCGCATTCTACTAACTGTTATATTTCAATGGCTTGTATGTTATCTGTTCCACGTGGAATTTATCACTTTTGTCTAATTTAAACACTCCTGCGGCAAAATGCTTCATGTCATAAGCATCATGGTCTCTAGCTTCAGAAGCTGACAAACACATCTGATTCCATACGACGTGTCACACCTTGATAACCTACAGAGTGAGTGTTATGTGATGTTGAAAATGAAACTTTCTGTTTTGTTACCATTATAAAAAATACTCAGAAACTCTATGTATTAATTATGTCCTCTTTAAAACTTTTATGCATCTTGCATTGTCACTTTATTATTTTGCTCATGTCTGTGTATTATCTATTATCAATTATTTTACGTTGTAAGCTTTGTCACGTAAGTTGTACTATGTGTATTTTAATTATGAATCGTCATTGACGTTACTGTAGTAAGATACCANAGCAGATATTATAGACAGAGTTATGCGATAGAGACTCTTCTCTTTGAGTTATTTTGATTATTTTGAGTCTGTAATTAAGAAATCTTCACTTAGTTAAGAAATATTTTTGTTGACAATACAGATTTTGTACAAATGAAAACTCAACTATGTATATATAGTTAACGTTTCGATTGTCTGCATATCAATGTGTTATTGTTCTATTAGTATTTACTATTAAAAGATTCATACTGGATTGGGTAATTTGTTAAATTAAGCTGATTGATTACAAAATTTTACCAGGGAGTTTCATCATATACATATACGTATAGCAGATTAATTAAGGCGAGTCTTTTCTCATTGATTCTAATAAGAATCCATGATACTCAATGACAGATTAGTTTTTGGTGCATTTACTACTTGCATACTTATGTGATTAAAAATAGAGCGAAAGCAGTTTGGTTGAAATATTAAAACTGTAAATTAATTCGCTAAGATTATCAACATATGATTAATTTATGATTATCTTTATTTTAGATGTTCAAAGTTCTTTTAAATTTTATAATCGTTTATATCATGTTCTATCAGTTTTGATGTGACTGTCATCATCTATAAAGGAGTTTCAGACACACAACAGATACGTTTAAGAGGGTGAATATTGGTAGAGTCAAAGTGTAGTAGACATAAAGTGTCTAAATATAAGATTTATTTCGTTTTCTCACTCCAAAGAGATGATAGCTTGATGACAAGCGTTGCTTGTTTGAGAAAGGACATTTTAAAGATTACAATAATAATTTAATTTTAACTTATCACTTGTTTCTTCAAGATTTTAGTTCTCATTGTGTTCTATTTGATATACTTGAAAGACAAATGTCTGCTAATTATCCTTTAATTGTTTTGTTTTAATTTGATAAGAACACAAATAAATCGTCATGGAGCTTTACTAATGATTGTCATCGTCACTACTGATAATCGACTCAATCTTAGTGTACTAAACGAAACTCCATTCGTAACAATCCATGTTCGATTTATCTTTGGTGGTCTTCTCCATTTAGTATTGTTTTCATATGGTCAGGATTAGCAAGACTAGTATTTGAAGGATATGCAGGTAATACTGAACAGATGAATTTCAAGAAAGAGTCATGGAGTTCTCGTAAATTGAATTCACTCAATCATAGAATGCCAGATAGTTTTTTTGACATCATAAATAAAAGAATAATAGACTAGCAAAATAGTAATTTCTTGTAGAACTCTTTTAGTTTTCTTTTTATTTAGTTATAATATGAACTGATCAAATCAAAATCAACATCTTTGTAAAGTTCGTCTGTTCTTGCTAATGGTATGTTGGTCAGTGGCAACTTGGGCTTTTATTGACTCTAGTATCGATCGGTTCTTAGTTAGTAGTGCTTCGATCTCGCATCGATTATTTAGTACAGTTCAAACAGCTAGACGTTTCTTACGTATAGTATTGATTGTTTCTATTCTTATATTTGGCAAAATTTTCTATTGCTATGAGGTAAATGTTTGAAAACGTATGGTTCATCCAACACAATCAGCAATGACATCTCCCGTAACAAATCGAATGAACAAGCAACTAATAATGAGAAAAAATGATCGACATCTTCGAAGGATTCTATTATTGCAGGTCAATTTTAAATATATTTTCGTTTTTTCAAAATAATTGATATACTATGTGTTATGACCGAGCTAACATGTTAACTTAGCACTAGAGAAACTTTCGCAACCAAAATATTTTAAGGAAATTTAATTCATTTTTCATAATATTGATGGATTTCCAAAAATTAAACTGATTTGTATGAGATGAGAAATCGTTTTCTTATGTTTTTGGAAAATTTCTAAACGTAGATATTCCAACAATAAATTAAATTAGTATTGATATTATTATTCAGGGATTGGTGCTTCTTCTGCTGAATTTACCAATTGGAGTTCAACGTTTATATGTTAGTTTAACATCAGATCTTGAAAAATCTTCTCTTCGTGTAGCAATTGAAAATTGAATTTATTCAATTATCGTTCTCATTCGTTCCGTTGCATATTCAATTTCATTCTGCTTGTATATTTTGTCTGGTTCAATATTTCGTGTAGCATTAATAAAAATGTTTTATTTTTTAAATTATTCCGAATTCATCCGCCAACTGAATAATCAAATACTGACATAATTGTTGAACTATATGTTTATTTTGCTTTCTTAATGTATTTATTAGTAAACCATGCACTTCTTCTTTTCGTTTTTCGAATTCAATATAAATATTGTGTTGTAGTTCATCTTGTAAATAATTGCAATTAGAATTGTTTTTCAGCAGCTTGTTGAAGTTTAATTCTGTAGACGTTAATATATTGCAATTATCTTCAAAAGTTGAAAGATCATTGTATCTTACATCGATAGAATCTACTAAATCTTTCAGTTTTTAACTTGTGGTACAGAAATAGCTCAAAAGATAATGAGCTCGAATGGGAGCGTTACACCCCCGGGTGGAATTTGGACGCTCTCCGCATATAACGTTACAGCGATATATCCTATGAACGAGAAAGATCAATATGGATTACCATTGATGGAAATGAAAACATTATTCAAGATCGTATAACAGATATATATATATAGGAAATCGTTTAGAATATGGATTATTTCAAGATGAAAATATTGTTCAACAATTGAATAATATGCCTAAAATTGATGTTATTCAACGGCTTTTTCGTCGAACTGTTGAAGAAAACGATGGCACTCGTTTGATACAAGCTTATACTGCAGAGACAGATTTTTATAATCATGTAAATAATTATCTTTTATTACGAAAAAAAATCTATCGCAATTTGTACAAATAGTTTATTTTAATGATCAATTACATAAGAAATTTTCTTATGAAGGAATATGTTATCGAAATATTAATATTAATTCAGAAGATCAATTTAATTTATTTAAAAAAGGCACTGAAATACTTAATCAAACATTTATATCAACAACTCGAACTCGTCCGATTGCCGAAGAATATATTCTTGATCATTAACAATGGAAAAAAATTTAAAGTGATGCTCATATTCAAAATACGTAAAATTTATACAGCATTAAATCTAGAAAATGTATCGGAATTTCCACACGAAGAAGAAATATTAATTATGTGTGATACTACGTATATTTAAAGTCAACAATGTTACTAGAAAAAATAATTTTTACTTTGAAATCGAACGGCGAGAATCAAAGTTCAATCATCGAAGATGAAAATCGACTTTTTCTTTATTTTAGGAAGTGTTTTGAAAATAATAAATAAAAATGTGTGATTTGAATATTTATTGTTTTGAAAATCATTCGTTTATATATTCGAAGTAATTACATATGTGTAAACTCTTCAAATGAAGTAATGATGATTTTGCACCACAAGATCCAAACATATGTAATCATCGATCAGATTTTATCAAGCATTTTATTCTGATATTTAGTCAAAGGTCAAAAGAATACATAAACTCATGCCAAAATAGTATTATTAATTGAGAATGATTTATCCTTTTAGTTAAATTAACTGAAAGTTAACAGTTTTGTTAAATGTCTTTGACTGAAACGTGATGAAACATGTTTGCAAGAAAAAAGTCAAGGTTATCACAAAAAAATATTTTTCCTTCAAAAATATAAAAATATGCATAAATAATTCGTACAAATTTTCAACATTACACATATTAATCATTGTTCTTTATCTTATAAAGTAAGAACGACTTTGAAGCAACTAGAAGTAACCATTTGTTAATAAATGTCATTTTTTTGCTTAAGATAAAAACAACAATCACCAAAATAGACTTTAAAAAGAACCTATTTACGTTATATTAAATATAAATAATAGCTCATAAGGATAAAGAAAACTTTGATAATTACGTATAATTATGAATTGGTGTAACGATGATCCACCACCTTGTAATTTTCTTTTTTGAATATTGATCTATTCTTATTCATTAACACTTTTTTTTTATGTTAGATCCAGGTCATGAAATAACAACAAATAGTCGTCCTATAACGACAAATATTTTCTTCCGACGTTTATCAAAAAACCATGAACCAATCGTTCGAACTTCAAACGATGAAAATTATTCAGAAAAGTATAAAAAGTGCCTTTCTGTTCCCTAAGTATTGATTTTCTTGTTCAACTTAATAGGCAACATACCATTCAAGCACGCCAATGGAGAACAACACATAATCAATATCGTGTTTGCTATATCGGCAATCTATCGGATGATTTTCTTAGAATAAAAATTTCTTCAAAATCTCAAGTTGATAAACAAGCAACACTCCAGAGCAATTCTTTTACAAGAGCTCCATCAGGTCTTAGTTTGACTTTTTTTTGTTTCATTTAAATGGAATATTCATATGTAGATCAATCTATTATTTTGAAATTCGCTCATTTCAATACGAAAGCATCTTCTGTTAAAAGTCTTAAAACATCAAAAATTCATGCCCGAATGCTTCAAAATATTCTCAGCGATATTGAACAAGGAAAAATGAGAAAAAGTATTTAAAAACAAAAAAGTTCAATTTAGATTGTTTTCTTTCTGTAGTACCGATGGTTCTTGAAGAACCAATAACTCAAAACGTTGATTATTTCTATGGAACAGATGATTTATTCATCAATAGACAAAGGATTCCATTTACAACTGAACCATTCGTAACTGATTATGATTTATTACAATCAGAAAGTAAGAAAAAGTTTTCAATTAATTGACTAAAATATATTTAAAGGTGAAAATGCAACAAATAGAGGTTTAATCCCTAAATTAGTTCAATTTGTCACACTGTTTTTCTACACATATTAAGTATGAATTATCAAGAAATGAATGTATAGAGCTAGTCGTTCAGTTTTGTTGAGTTTCAATGTTTTTCATATGATAAATTCGGCTCATTATACCTATTTGGATTCTCAAACTACTCACAGAAAAGTTTATGTGAATAAAAATGCCATTATCCACGATTCTAATAAATCACACAAGTCAGTTCGTTTATTCGAGTTTTAAAAAATAAAACTGATTAAAACTGTAGTGTATAAATATCGTGTTGGTAATATAGAAAACAGTAGTTTCAGTTCTTCTATTTGAACAAATATTGGCTAGACCCTAAGATCGTGATGTACTATTTACGAATTTCTTTTTCTTCTATTTACATAGAATACAATGTAACCGGAAACAACAACACTTGAAAAACACAGGGAAAATAATTCTGGATCACTGAAGAAATTGCACTAAATCTGGTTTAAACTTGTATTAGAGCAGTTATTTCTATATCTATACCATGATTTGCTATATGTTTTGATCGTCTTTTTTTTTAATTTTATTTATTGTTCAGAATCAATAAACGTTCATTTTTATGTTTCAATATTTTTTGTCGAATAAAGTATCAAAATAATAAAAAAAAGAATATATTAGATCGAATTAGTTTTGCTCTAAAAAGATGAATCATTTATTTTTATTCAAGCAAATAAAAAGATGCACTTTTAAAACTTAGCCATCAATCACTGCATAGATCTCTTTCGCATAGTGATAAGTAATTATTATATTGAAGTATTTTATGGACCAACGTAAACGTTTACAGCTGTATATCGAATTCTCCGCTATGAATTGTCTTTTGCATCATTGATTAGGAACAACACATCATATATTTGAAACCTAATCGATTGAGAATTGCAAGATATATCCGTAATTCATCAAATGAACAAGCAATACTTCTTCACTCCCTGTCATTCGAACTGCGACAAATGTAAACGAAATTTTTTGAAATGTCGATATGGATGACGTCTGCTTTAATATCATCATAATTAATAAATCGTCAATGAGAAATGCATCCGTTCATAAATAATAGAATCTACAAAAAGAATAAATCCCGGTAGTTCTTCCTATATTTGGTTCATACTCAGTAAAAGCGAACGAATATTATCACATAAAAAAAACGAGTTAACAAGGAAGAGTCATGAGAACGGATGTTTAGAGCGTAAAAGTATTAAGAGATAGGTTCTTTTTTTTAAACAGTGTCATTGCGAACTCTTTCGTTACTTTAGAACTACCAACGTTTTGTCGACTCAGTAACATCTGTAGTAATCGAAAACAAAAGAGTTTAACTTATAGGCGTGTTGGCGATAGGGTTCATGTAATGTCATTTCTTTGAGAAAAGTTAATAAAAATCCAGTTATTAACAGATCGCTCCTCTCATCAAATTGAATCATTCTTAATCTAATTATTCGAATAAGTATTCGAATGGTAAAGATAATTCAGTAAACGTATGGTCAGACAATTGTTTTCTTTAAAATACTGTTCGTAATGCGTCGTCAACGAATAAGTACATTTGAAATTTATTTAGTATTGTATTCATTATAAATTACTCGTGGTTAAAAGGCTAAAAACATAGTAGAAATTTTGTAGTTCTTGAACAAGGTATAAAACCTCATTTTTCTACAACAATAATCGCAGATTCAATAGAGCTTTGCATAAACCGTAATATAAGAGCACTTACCTATTTGTCAATTAGAGCATTTATGACAAGATTTACTTATAAAAAATTATTTTGTTTTTTTATTCGATAAGCCTGACATACATGTAAAACAATTTCCTCGTAAGTATCAAGTCTGACAATAGAAGAGATCATTTTATCCTTTTGTATAAAACACTACCTAATGGTTTCATGGACTTGTAGTAAAGTTGTTTATCACACGTCAAAATGATGAGAAAGCCACTATCATAAACTCTTGTATAAGAAGTATCTGGTTGTGCTCAATGGCTACTTTGATAAACTTTTTTCTGATATTTTTAATAAAATGATGTTTCTCAAGAAATCGTGTTTCAATTTCTTGAAAACTAACGTAGGAACAGTTATATAATTTTTTAAATATTTTGAAAGAATTTTTAATTAGGTAACATATGATCAAACATCGATTTACAATTACATACTGCTTGCTTTAAGTATTTTGCAATTGATTTATTTTTTGATAAACGCATGTAAGCTTAATCCATATTTCAACGCTTTGATTATGTATTCTTTTAGCTCAACAACTCAGAGTCGACGTCAATGATTTGTAAATATTTGCGTACTTTTCATATAAGCAATAATACTGTTCAAAACTCTGTACGAATTCTTCTAAAATACATCAACTATGACAACCAATTGTCATGCAATCTGAGAAACGTTACCATAATTTAAGGTTACTTTAAAATCCTGAGAGTAACATCTTTGTCTAGAATTTTCAATTCCCATCAGTAGTAAACTAAGTACTTTAACTAAAATGTCAAGAAAATTATTTAGAAAATTTGCTTAGAATTTTTCTTTTGACGACAATATCGGATTTTTCCATTCTGACTTCTCCGATAAAAGAAAGACTTCCAATAGTATTTAATTTTCATCAATATGATTCATTATTCCATGAAACTAAGCCACATGAATTAAGTGTCACGAAACAACATGAATTTTATTAAACTTTTCATTCCTTCACAATTCTTGTAGTCTAGAACAATCATTTTTTGTAATAATCTTCCAGTAGGGCAAAATAATTATAGTCTGGAAGAATAATAAAGGCGACTTTCATAAGTAATCAATAGCGTTATCATTCATGATAAGATAATAAAAATTAATCGACGTGTATTTTATCAAAATCATCAACTATTAATATCTGCTGACCTTTTTCAGTTTATACGTCTGTGAAAAATATTTTTTATCATTTTTTTCAAAACATAAATATTGATATTACGCTAATGTGAGTAAGTTAACAATAGGCTTTTATATAAGCAAAATAACGCACTGCACATGAATTAAGTTTACTTGAAAGAAGTTCCTCTAGATTATCAGACATTTGCAAACGATTTTTACTAATTGTCTATGATGATCTCTGCTCTAGAGGTGTCATCTTCCTGTTTGCTTAAAATAAATATAAATTATCAGTAATTTATATTTAAAATAAATGTAAATATTTTTCACACAATTTATATTTTAAAGTAAATACGAAGTATGATTAGTTGTATTTGTATTTAAAAGAATATTTGTATTTATTTGAAATATAAAATATCGATCATTTCATGTAATCTTAAATTAAATCGAAATTAAATCTAAATAGATCCCTATACTCTACTCATGTGTGGTTTATTTGACAGCGTCAGGACGTTTTCTTGTTTTAATATCATGCAAACTATTTAATTTATCTATTTTTGCATCATGCCATTAAAATTCTCTAGTTAGTATCGATGAAAAACCTAAATTCATCGCGATTCTCTTTTGTAAAGTTATTTATTTGAATCGACGCTTGCCTTTTCGTTTGATAAAATGGAGTAATATTATTATCACTTTACACATATTTATCGAAAGTCAAAAATTGACTAAAAACTGTTCAAATCCTTCTTATATTCATTAGATATCCAAAAAATATTTTCTGTCTGCAATCAGATCATTATATAAGAGATTAATTTTAAGTTATGACCATGATTCAATGGTGTCTTGTAAAATGCCATTCAAATTTAGATTCTTTCGAATATGAAAATGATTATTTTCAAGTAATCTTTTTTATCCAAATTACACTATTTCTACTATTTTTATTTCTCTTTTTCCTGCCCATAGTTACATTAATTTTTGACTACAAAACAATAAAATAAAAAATATACGAAACAAATAGTTCAATCAATATGCTGAAGAACATCACAAAATGTTGAACTAAACAATTTCATAAAGAAAACAAAAAAGAATAACAGATGAATGGAATACTGTCAATAAAGATTAGATAGACATTTCGTGTGTGTGTGTTAGACATTTCTCTACATCAAGATATTATTTTAATACTCATTGACAGCAATAAAAATCATTAGAATTTATCTAACAAGTCTTTTTCCTTTCAACTTTTGCGTTTATGCTTTGTATGATTTTTTTTGGCTTTTTATATTTGTATTAAGTGAAATAATTTATCGTCAACAAGCTTACACAATAGGACCAAATGTTCATTCATCAAATTGTATTAGGGTTAGTAATATTCTATGGTAGTTTGACATTAGTAGAATATAATTATAGTAATAGCAATAGTTTTATTTTCATTTTCTACTACTCAATCAATGAGCATGTCATCGATTGGACATTTGTTCGTTCGAATTGACAGACAATTGACTTCAATCTATCAAATGAATTGGAATTTTATCTGTATTTTGTGTTTTTGTATTTTATATGGTATTCTAATGTCTTGCTTTGTTTTTGTATATTCTCATCGATCATTTTAGCATTGAAATGTTCTTTTATATCAGAGTAACAATGAAGTACTTATACCTTACATTAGTGCTTTTATTCATTTCCTGTCGAAACCCACGTCATTATAGGACAAGCAATACCTACGTCGCTTTTCTTTAACTATGTTCTCCAATGATCATTGCAGGTGTTTATATGTAGTTTTAACAGAAATAAGATCCTTCTATTTTTTTTAGTACTAATTAATCTGCTCATAGACAACCAATCTATAGGAACATGTTCAATAAATAGAGCGAATTCGAATGACGTTAATGAATATGAAAAATAAATAATGGCTAATTGTTGTTTTCATTGATTGGTAGAAGATTTTTTATAAATACTAGAATATGCTTACTAATTCCATTTTCTTAAAATGTAGAAAAATCACGATCGTCTTTAACATTTCGCATAAGTCTAATAAATATTGATCCCATATCCTTACCAAGTGTCTTTAGATGATTGATTCCAGTCGCATATTCGCTTCATTTGGCTTTTTTGTTTATCAGTAATAGAATCTCCAGAGATAGTAAATAGAGGGAGAGAAACACCATTTTCCTCGTCTCTATTTCTCTCTTTTTCATCAATCTGATTGAAAAAGAGAGAGAGAGAGAGAGAGAGAGAGAGAGAGAGATAAAGTAAAAGTCATAGTATATATATATACTTCACCACAACAACGACTGGCATCTGTTTCACAAAGGCAACCATAGAATTTATTTTGATCGAGATCACATAATGACTGCTGCTACTATGTCGACCATATATGTTGCTTTAGTTATTGTCACTATATGCCAATTTGGCACTATGGGTGAAGAGGACAAAGTGAGTATTCATTGGGGTGCTTAGTAGAAAATTGGCTATTAATTTGAGATTTAATGAGCCAAAATAGAAAACTACTGTTTTATGGTTCAATATACAAACAGGAAATGATGACCTCGGGACTTTGATTTCTATTTTAACGTAGTATCTAATGGATTTATGACAGTTTAATGAAAACAACTTAGGTGATTACATATCATCGATGTTTTTGGTCAGTAATTTTCACAGATAGAAATTACGGTCTTAGTTTTATTTTAGTGAGAATCATTTTTTACATACATAGATAATGTAAAACATAAATTAGTGAAAATCACAATCGAATTTGATCATCATGAAAACAAAACCTCAATCATTAATTTATGTATTTTCTTTTCTAGAAACGTACACTTGATTCATTATCAGGCTCGGACTTCTTTAAAAAGGTGAAATTAATTCTTGCGAATTCAATGCCATTCTATTAATAATTTATTATTATTATTTAGAGTCTTGATAGTCTTTCGGGCAATGATTTTTTCAAACGTGAAGAAGAAGTATATTTTTGTTTCTTTTTTTTGTGTCAAATTATTATATCTATTCTCATTTTCTTTTTCTTTTTAAATAGAAGCGTACTCTAGATTCTTTGTCAGGTTCAGATTTTTTCAAGAAGGTATAGTTTTTAGGTTTTCCTATATTATTTTCTTATTAAGAATTCCAATACGTTTTAGAGTTTAGACTCATTATCTGGCAATGACTTTTTTAAGAGAGTATGATTTCAATCGAAGAAATTTTTATATTTATATATTTGTTTTTTCTTATTTTTAGAATTTGGATTCATTAGGTGGAAATGATTTTTTCAAAAAGGTATTTTCATATAACTATAGACATTAAGAATATTATTTTTTACTAATACTAATAGAGCTTGGATTCATTATCAGGCAATGATTTTTTTAAACGCAATATGAAACCATCAGAATTTAACATGCTTTCAGAACGACATAGCCATCATCCATATAGAGTACATGAACGTTTTTCTGTTATAAACGATCAAGATAAATAAAATGGAACAATCCCAATGAAGCAACAACGAACATTCAACTATTTTTGTCAATATTCTGTGAAAATTTGAAGCAATTTTTTTTTGTTCTGATTTTTCGATTTTTACTAATCGAATCAAATAAAGCAAGAAAATGATGAACTTAATATATCCAAAAACAAATAATGTCTTTGTGTTTTATTATTCAAAGATATAATTTACAAATAAAGAGAATAAAATATCGTACAATGCTAAACATCAGCAAATATTTTCATTCGAATTATCTAGATAGGATAGCCACTTGAATATGTCAAATAAAATAGAAGAGAAATATTAGCTTCATTTTTCTAATGTGTCAAACACATACTCTTGATAAGCCGGTTGATTCAGGAGTCATAGAATGCAACGGTATTATCTCAATTTCAATATTTGAAAGGCAACTTTTTCTTTTATTATGAATACATGTACGTATCATTTTTACTGTTTCTATTAGACATAAAGTAAATGTGATAGAAATCATGATGAATTTAAGGACTTCGTGATAGATGCAGATTTAATGTATATAAGAAGCAATTGTAGTCGTAAAATGTATTTATATATCCGTAGAAGAGTGTATCAACTCTTTTAAAACATTGTTTCTGTTAGGGGAAAATCTAGAAAAATCTTCTGCAACAATTACGATATCTCTCAACGTTCGTTCTCATTGAATTCGTTAGTGAGTAGAAAATATATTGGACATTTCTGTTGTAGATTAAATTGTACATGACTAGATGAAAAACTAAAACACATTGTTTATCTCTACTTTTCTTCATGGTACAATTGGACTAATAAAACTATCAGTCGCAGTCTGTAGGCAGATTAAGTACTGTTAATATGTTCATAATAATTTATTGAAGTTTGAAGTTATATTTATAGTCGAATGATATAAATATTCGTTTTGTTGACTTCACTGATACACTACGTTCTCAATTATGAAAATTCAAATCAAAATGAAGTTCATATCAAAACGTTTGGTTTCGACAGATAACAATATGCGAGATCAATAGAATCCAAATCTGGTTTCAGCAACGAAATATGATGGTAGCTCTGTTTATTAGCACATTATCAACTTATTAAAAGATGTGTGGATATTTGTTTTTGAATTGTTCATAATTTCATAAAAATATTATCTAAGTTAACAAAATATTTATTCAATGAGTCAAATACATTTGATCTATCAAACTAATCAATTAGCCGATTCCAATAAAACCTACCTCGCATGAGACTTCCGGACGAGAGCGAATAGAAAACAATGGTGATGAATTTTGAGGTGAGATAGTAAGAGAAAAATATATTTATGAAGATGTGTGGTCGGATACTATCGTCATGAACTGTGATGTTTTGTGTATTAGCCTACAATATTTCCTTTGCCATTGCATTCATATGTATTTTAAGAATGTCCAATGGACTACTTTGAGAAAAGATATAAAATATGATAGTGAGACTAACTTACTGAATCAAACTTCAAACTATGATGATCCATCATTCGAAATCCCTGTATTTTAAAGAATATGTGCCTATTTATGTATGATTGATCTATCAGTGGGTGTCCATCTCTATTCAATGGATATATTATTTTTCATTTGTCGATCATATTGAAAAGATTTCGATCGACGAAAACAACATTGTTCCGTCATATTGAGTATGTTAAACCATGTCATGCTTATCCTTTAATTGAGCAATACTATTAAATATATTGATTGTGGCTTGCTAAGTATGATTCCAACTTTAAAGTCGTTCTCGACCAAAGAACTTGATAAGCTTCAGTTAGATGTGACTGTATCTGCAGAAGTCAACGCTTCAAGAATGCTCTAATTACTACTTGTTGTTTTTTTTAGTTTTATTTTTAATATTATTTCCAAACATTAGTCCATCAAGTGATTTTTAATATTCAAATTACAAACAGATCATTTTTTTCTCGGATTTTATTACCAAAATTTATCAAAATAAAATCGAAAATATTTCTATTGTTAAACATTTAACAGTATTCTAGCTTCCTTTTGGTGGTATTCATGAGCAAGCGTACTAACAAAGGATCCTAGTGAAACAGGCAATGGTTGAATGTGTTCAAAAAAGAAAGCATTAATTTGTGCACCTAATATAAGTATAACAGCTGCATAAAAGAGAAAAACAACTAAAATAACTGCAAAACCAAGTTGACCGGTATAACTTGTCATACATTTTCTCACATAAATTGGAAATAATATCATGAATAATTGTAACGCTCCAGCAGCAACAATCGATCCGCACCATGTTTGTTTAAATGTCATTTTTTTATTTGGTATTATAAGATAGATAATATCAAATAATAGAAATGAAAAAAATGAACTTAATAAAACTCCAGTAATAAATGCTCCAAGACGCCCGCCAGTATTTGGAATTACACCAAGAAGTAGTGATGGAGCTGATGATGCAGCTATCATCAATGGTATAAGTGTAAGAAAAAGAAAAAGCATACCAATAGCTAAAAAATATTTTTCAAAGAATCTTCGTTCCTCAATACGATAAATTATTGTTAAACATCGATCAATAGCAATAAATAATCTTGCACTACCAATAATAGCCAATAAAATACCAAATGATAATATAAGTCCAGCATCATGATATAATTGTCTAAATGCAATGTTCATTATTTCTCTTAAACCATCATTAGCTTTTGGTGGAAATGCATCAATAATTTTATTTCTTATATGATTTCGTAATTCCGGATGATTACCAAGAACAAAACCAAGTATACCAAATAATGTTACGGCCATTGGTAATAGTGCAATTAATAAAGAAAATGCTAACATACCAGAAAATACGAATGACCAATCATGTTTACATTTTTGAATAAATAAGCGAAAAGGTGTTGTTTCCTTTTTAGCATATTGAAATAAGCGTGTGTTGGTAATGACTGACTCCATTCTCTACACGATAATCAATTGACTTGTACGATATATAGCTCTAGATTGTTCTCCTATATCCTTGGATAATGGCGTATGTAACACGCATTTCTTTTCCTGCTCGTCTTTTTTTCTCTCTATATCCTTGACAGGATACTATTAATAACGAATAGGAATCTCTTAGTATACGGAGTCACCAAGTACTATAATTATAAAGTGATTTTTATTTTCATCACTTTATAATCACGAATAAGATAAGATGTGCTGACAAAACTTTTCTAATCATTATTAGAATTAAGTTGGCGATTTGTAAAGCAAAACAAAAATATCTATTAGATTTGGATAAATAAAAATTATGAAATTATTTCTAAAAACTGTAGCGCGTAATATATCTAGTATTACTCATAGTTATAAGTCTAATTTGTACGAAATCGACAACAAAATTGAAACATGATTATTTCGCCAATTTCCATTTGAGTAAATTCACTAGTCTAATATTACTAGAATAACACAAATCCTATGAATAGAACAGCAAACGAGAACCGAATTCTGTCTGTATCGTACAAGAATCAATGTATACGTATATATATATATATTGAATGGTAATAGATAAAAGTCACAACTACTTTGACAGTACTATTCAATATTTGTTTTACATTTGATATTAGATCTGTATTCATTGAAACAGTAAAAGTAATGATATTAATGTTTCATTTTTCTTCTGCTTTTTCCCCATCTATTGAATATGAATAAAAGACATTATTATAATCTTTTGCATATATTTTAAAAAGATAAAATTATTACACATATAAATACTGATATCTTATATAATTAAATTTATTTGGTAGCTCAAAATCAAAAAGAAAATAGTTTTTTTAAATAGACCAAATCAACAATCAGAACAAACAACTTCAAAAAAGAAAACAGACTGTCCTACAAAAAAGATAGAATTACATTCCATTATATTGCTCGATATATACACATGCACATATACATATCTAAGTATGAAGTACTAAGTTAATGAATGCTTTATGGATGATGAACTTTCATCAGAGAATTAAGGAGGGGGCGGTGGTATTGGTGTTGTAACAGAGCGAAATAATTTTTCTCTTTGGTTTTCTTTTAATGTTGGCGTATTTCTACCGGAATTGATTGGACTATCTGGTGATATTTTATTTGAATTAGATAAAATACTCGATGCTTGATTTTGTGTTAATAATTTTTCCTGTTCAATAACACCATCCGATGCTAAGGCTAATGCTAATGATGATGTTCTTTCATGCATCGTGTCTCCTGTAATACAACCATTCATATTCAATGAATCAACACGATTAACCTTTTCTAATTCTTGTATTAACAAATCAATTCGTTTACCGTTAGAATTAACCATTGGTGCATCACCACTAGCTGTTTGTTTTTTTTCAAAATAAGTTGCACGTACAGCAGCTAACCAATGAACACGTCGTATGCGTAAAATTTGTAGATCTTCACTAACACGTAAACTAAAATCAGGTATAAATGGACGAAATCTATTGGATTTTGAACGTATCAGATCATCAAGTTTTTCATCAGGATGCTTAAAGAAAATTTATCTTTAGGTTTTTTTAGAAACTAATAAAAGTAAAAGAATCTTACATAAAGTGCACTAACACCAAAGTAATAGAATGAACCTATTTCGCTAACAATTTTTTCTTTGCCTGTTTCCAATTCTGCATTACCATTAATAATGAGAACAAAATAATCTACAGGTTTATCATATTCGTATATATATGTGGTTTTGCCAGTTTTAGAATCGTCTTCATCATATTCATATTCTTTATATAAATCAATATTTAATAAACGACTTAATATAGTACTTGAAATAAATTTTTCTTGGAAAGGTTCAATGCCTATATATGAATACAAAAGTATTATCTAATAATTTGAAAACAAAAAAATCAACGATTTTACTTGTTGATAGAAATTGAAAAACAGCTACTTTCATTTGTGCTGAAATTTTACTAATAACTTCAGTTGTATTTTGACGAATAAAGACTGAAAAATCTGGTGCTTGAGAAAGAACATTACGAACTTTTCGACGGTTATCAGCTAAAAACAAAATTCTATTGAATCATGTTAAAATATTGAACAAATAGAAAATAATTTAAGATATGATCAAATAATAGAATGACAGTTTGAATCATACGTATATGACGAATCTTTTGTAGAAAAGAAAGAACTATGAATCGATAGTAATGATTATAGAAATGTGTGAGACCACTAAAGAAACAAAAAGAAGTTCTTCCTAACCAGAACTAAAGATTAAAATTAAATATTCTACGGTTTCAAAAGAATCCGCTAACAAATATTTATTCTCATATTTTCGCAACGAGTAGCCGATGAAAATTAATCAAACTCTATTTTATCCTTTCAAGTCAATCAAAATTTTGAGCTAGTAAAAAATTCCAATACTTTTAATAAATTTTAATAAATATTTTGCTTATATAGAAATTTTATTGTTTATAAATATTGTGTTTGAATTAAAAGTTCTGATGAGATTCATCAAACCAAATATATTTGCAGATTCATTTTGCTAGAGTAAATCTCAAATTTCAACATCTGAAGGGCTTATTATTGAAACCTTTCTCATGATTACACGTCTGAATGTGATAATCCTCTTGTGCTGATCCTTTACTATCTCTGACTTTGTAGACATAAAACAGTACTTTTCTCTATTATTTTTCACTTACTAAATACATCTGTTTCATCAACGATTTCTTCTTGAATCATTTCTTCAATAATATCTTCGAATGTAACGATCCCAACAGCTCTAGCTTTCGGATCTTTTTCACTTGTATTATCATATTCAACAACAATACCTAAATGATATTGCTCTAGAAAACAAAAACGAATTAAGAATAGAATCCAAATATTGTTCTTTGAAATGAACCTTTCTTAAATAAGTTGAATACATCATAACTTGAATCATCTGGTGTAATTGATGTACCATAACGATGTTTACAAAAATTCACTATATGTCTAACAGTAAATTTTCCTGATTCTGTATCAGGTAGAGCAAAATCACGTGCATATACAAGACCAACTACATTATTTCTAGAAACCAAAAACAAAATGAATTTATATTTGTGTTTCTTCTATTTTGTATTGAATAAGCAAACTTTTCTCCTTCATAGACAGGTATTCTTGAATAACCATAACCATAAACATTAAGAACAAGTTCGTCATCAACAATACGGTTTGCTTCAAGCATAAAAACATCTTCTAAATTTGTCATAACATCGCGAATCTTTTTTGCTTTTAAATTAAGTACACCAGTCATAATGATCTTTTCACGATCTTCAATATCAGTTGTTGATGTATGTTTTAATAAAGCACTCATTTGATCACGTGTATAACGTGCACCGACTTCTTCCCCTTCGATTAGAAAATAGAAAAAGATTATAGAAATTCAAACTTCATACCAACAAAGTTTAACAATATTATGAACTCGTCTATTATTTGATTCAATGTTATCATAGTCATCTATTCAGATTAATTATTTTGAATTATAATTATTGAATGAATGCTTTTCTCTACAGGCAGCCGTATTTTCTATGATAATTCATCGTTTACTTTCTTTTTATTTGATAATATCAATAAAAATAAGGATTTTTGTTTTTGTTTTTGTTTTTGTTTTGTATTCATATATATAGTGAAACAGATAAATTCCTACTCGAAAGTCTGATGAAAGTCTATAGATGAGAAAGAAATTCGTAACTTATACCCGATGATTATAGCGTCAGCAACACATTTCGATTATATTTACCTAGAATAAAATCAAGTAATCTACTTAATGGAAACGAAATTGGAAATGTTAAGATCATAAATAATTGTGTTAATAAAATTGTTTGTGAACCAACTTTGAGTCCATGTCGAGAACATATAGCTTGAGGAATAATTTCACCAAAAATAACAATTGCTAATGTTGCACTAGCTACAGCTAATCCACCGCTAATTAATGTATCAAGTAATATGGTTGTTGTTGAATTCACCAAAACGTTACCCAATAAAATAGTACACAAAAGAAAATTACCACGTTTACGTACTGGATATATGCGTTTAGCGTATTTACGATCATTTGGTGTACCAGCTTCTTGTATAACTTTTAGATCATGTGGTGTTAGTGACATTAAGCCAAGATTTAGCCCAGAAAAAAGACCTGATAAGGCTAAAAGAAACACTAAACACAGTACTGTTGTCCAAACGGGTAATGCTCGCTGAGTAACTCGAATTTTTAAACCAGGTCTATAGACAACAAGAAAATCAATAAAATAGTTTAAAAAAAAAACATTTAGAAGAAACAATACCGATCTCCGCAATGCAATACTTCACTAGAATTTGCTGACGTTAAACACATGTACAAAGTTGAATTATAGTAAGGTAAATTAAGACTAATAAAAGCATATTCACTTGTACGATGTTGTGAATTGACTTCTTTTACTTTTAATCTATAAATAGTTTTTTTACGTTCCCATTGACATGATTCAGCATGAGTTGTAAATGACAGTTCGGCACCATCGAGATTTTTACCTTTAAAGAAATAGAATACATTCCCATTGATATATAAAATATTCTATAGATAGTTATTTTTAACGAATCGAATAGTTAATTATTTTTCAGAAAGATGCACTAAATATATTCGATTGCTGTTAGTATTAATCAAGATTAAAACTGATGTTTGTTTTACTGAACTATTGCAAAATATATACAAGTAGCTCACAAAAACAGCTTGACATTTATAAAATAAATACGTTTTCTAGAAAATGTTGAGGTATTTATGATAGCTACCTAATTAATTAATGCGATGCGAAGCAGAAGCATTTCTGTAGTCCGTCGCGAGTTTGTTTTTCTTTTTTCCTTTAGATCGTACGCATCTTTACCGTCGTTTTGTGACTCTATGATCTCGAGAACGAAAAATCGTAGAAAACTCGTTGAAACGTGAGATCAAGGTATCAAAATCGAACTTTTTCCATCTGTTTTCGAATCTTCAATCTGAAGTTTTGTTCACTCACAAATGTGGTTCCAAAATGACGAACATGAAAGAAATTTGTTGCGAGATATAATAAAGTGACGTCATCAACATATGTTAGCCACTATAGTCTATTCAGTTACAACTGATCTAAGATAATGAATCATGAAGATAATTAATCGATCAATCGAAATCGATCCTTAAGAATATGTCGCTAAGTAAGAATAGAGTTTTCTCAGTGATGAAACTCATCATGTCGACATAAAATGCATTTAAGACTTCTCTGAATTGAAGATTTTTCGTGAAGATCCGTATTCTTACTTCGCATCGCATCGAATTTCGTATACGAGTGAAACTCGAATACCATCTAGTTGACCTTGCTATGCTATGCATGTCCTTGAGACTTTTCTTTTGTCTTAACAGTTATTGAAAACATAGCAATGCTCCTTTCTATGTGATTTAGCTAATGAAATATTTTATTTATCTATTTCTTTATAGATTCAATAAATTTCTTCTTCTTCTTCTTGTGTAATAAATTACTATTTCCTAACATATATTTTTTTAATTATATACTTTAATTCCTACGTACCATAAATAGCAAACTGAGTATCGGTATTTCTTTGTATTTGCCATTCTTGTTCTCCTTCACCATTGAAAACATAATTACCCTTAGCAACTGGGAACATTGTAAGTAAATATGTTTTCGAACTTTCAGATGATGATTGATGTTTTTCCACTGTATGCAATTTTTCGTTCTTATTTCTATTTATGAATAAAGCTTGTCGTCGAGAGGTCTTAAAATAAGTTAACATTTATTTAATGAAAGATTTCGAAAAAACAAATAAAAATAAAGAATATTAGCTTTACCTTTTCAGAGTTATTTTGCACATTTGAAATTGAAAATGTTTCAATGTTCATTATCATTGAATAAAGTATAGTCACTTGAAAAAAGATCATTTTGCAAGAAAAATAAAACACAAATGCTTTGCAAGATAAAAAGTTACAGGAATAAATTATGATTATCACACAAACGCGAGACACTTCAACCAATCAAGTCAATCAGTGGAAATCAAAAAATTGAATTAACCTAACTTAGCAAAAAAAACAGGAAACAATGAATAAATAAACGAATGCAAAAAAAGAATTACTAATACAAAACAAGAAAGAATATTAAATAACTTTAGTCATTAAATATAATTTATTCTTTCGTATAGATAAACTGTCACTTGTATTAGACCGATAATGATTCCAATTGTTAATTGTTTGGATAAAGAACATAATGAAAAGGAATGGTTTTATTGATGTATGACGGTAATGGCAACAATGTTTTACACTAATCCAATAAATCAGATAGATAATCTAAAACAAAGTTACAGAAAAAAACTGCTGATAACACATATTTGTTTTCTTATTTTAGTAGTTTTATCGGTGTTTTCGTGAGGAAAACAATAAAAATAAATTCTGCATTTTCCTTTTTCTACTTTTGTCTGCCGAATGAATGGTACGTGCGTGCGTGCCAAGAACCGACACAATATCGGAAAGAATTAAAAGAAAAATGCGGCATTAAAAAGCAAATAAAAATAATCCTCAAGTGTACACTAACTTATGCACCAATCAAAGAATTTTTTCTTCTAATCCAAGCTGAAATACTTCATGCTATCGCAATTGATTGCAAACAAAAAAATGATAACCTTAACGTAAGCATTTCGTTAAATAACCTTAAAATCAACATGAAAACAAAAGAGATACGTATAATCATAATATATTCACATTAGCACAGAGGCAAGCGCTTGTAATAAAATATTATATGGATGTAGTCATGCATGGCAAAAAATACTAATTGAGTGATATCAATCGAGACATAACGTCTCGAAGACGATGCCTAATTTAATGATCTCTAAGAAAAAAAGTCGTATTTGTATATTAACATTTATGTATACATTTGAAAAACTTGAACACTGATTTGATAAAGCTAATGAAGTGAAGAATCTACTGTCGAACTCAGTGCCAGAAAATATTGAGTCTCTAACATTTTCTAAGCATTAAAATTAACATAGGGAGAAAAAATTGATAAAATATCAAATGTTCTTATCGTTTCCTTTTTGTTTCTACAAAAAGTATTTATCACAGAACGAACAGAAATATATTTTTTTATTTTTATAGTCACTGGAGAAAAGATTGTTTTCTACGTATAGCACGATAGAGGGCAATAGTAGTTTATATAATCGAGGCTATTTTAACTACATATATGGTAACATATGTTCCAATCATTGAGTTTTCAGTTACGATTCACTCACTCATTTTCTATTTGTTTTATTCAAAGGAACTGATGTTAAAATTTTTGATTTTATTTCTCATATGTTTTTCTTACGGGAAAACTCAACAAAATTCTGATGTTATCGGTTGCGGAGGTTTTATTAAATCTGAAACAGATATTAATTATAAAGTTGTTCGAGTAAATATATAGATTTGATTTAGAAAGAAAAAACAGTATATTACGTCGTTTGTTTATTTTTCTTTAGATACAATTAATTACCAAAGATGGCATTCCAATTTATACTACCGAAGCTGCTCCAGTTAATGGATAGTAAGTTAAAATTATTCTATTAATAAACTATTGTTGTATTATTTACCTATTAGTTATATGATTCCAGTGTATGAACATGGTGAATATATTCTTAAGCTTCTTCCTCCACCAGGTTGGAGTTTTGAACCAACACAATTTGAATTAAATATTGATGGAGAAACCGATTCATGCACACTGAATTATGATCTTAATTTTGTTTTCAAAGGATTTGGATTAGCTGGGCGTGTATGTTGATTAGAATAAATGATTTTAGAAGAATTTTAATTTTGTTTTTGTTTTTGTTTTCAAGGTAATAAGTGCAGGTAGTACAAGTGGTGGACCAGGTGGCATAACATTAACATTATATCAAGATAATAGAAAATTAAATGAAACAAAATCGAAAGCGGATGGAACGTAAGTCTGATGATTTTGTATTAATTATTTTTACTAATTAGAAATATTTGATGAATGTTGCTTTATCTCTAGCATCCTATAATAATATCTAGATTTGCAAAGATGATGTTCATAAATAAGTGAAAAAATAATTTCTAAGATTGTAGAAAGACGTTCAATTCAGCATAAAATCATTAATAGTGGAGATGTTTAGGGCAGTTTTTTTTTTATTCTCTCTATCTGACATGTTAGATTGATCTTTGTGTGCCAATGCGTGTTGAGGAAAATCTTTCGAGTTTCTGGAAATCTATTTAGCTGAACGAAATTATTTTCTATTGGGAATTCCGCTGAAGAAATGCTTTTCTTGTATGAAAACACTTTGCTTTGATATTATTGAATTAATTTGTTCATGCTTGTTTAGAATGAAAATTACTTTTATTCGCTGATAGCTAATAAAAATGGGTATTTGTTTTTTGAGTGCCAGATAATTAAAATGGTATTTGTTTTTTGAGTGCCAGATAATTAAAATGGTATTTGTTTCCTTTTTGTTTTTGAATTGAGAGAAGGAGAGACTAAGTTAGACGTTTCTTTACTTTTAAAAGATTCAAATATTATTTTTATGACCCTTTGCACACTTTAGGAGATTTTCATTTGAATCGATTGATTCTGTACTATAACGTTGCCAACTAACTGCAAAACTTTTGTAATAGTTTAAATTTATCCTGTGAAAATTTCTGTTTAGTTTATTTTTGCTGCAGCTCTGATTAAAAGACTACCAATGATAATTTTTGAGAATGATCTTTTTTTCTCTCTATATTGTGCTGGAGGAAAATATTTTCATTTTTACTCGTACCCTCCAGTATCGAGAAGGGTAACTTTTTTAACATATCTATAGGTCATATTTTGTCTTAGATACATTTATATTTTTGATTTCATAAATTAAATTTACAAACCTTAACATATTTTTCATAAGTGCTGTTTTTAATTGTGCAATAAATAATTTATATTTTCATATATATATATATATATATAATTAAGTTCCTGCCTATAATGTTCGAGTTACATCTCAGTTTCAAACATCTTTAGCCACAAATTGAAGCTTTTCTTTCATTAATTTTCTGATATTTTAATTTCTATAGATTTGAATTTTTTGATGTTTTACCTGGCCAGTATACAGTCATCGGCAGTCATGACCATTGGAAATTCATGACGGTAAATTGAAAATAAAAATAAATAAGTCAAACAATTGAATTAATTGTTTCAGAGCACATCACACGTACAATTATCAAAAGAACGTTGGGAAATTGAAAATCCAATTGTTGTACTAGGCTATTCAATTCAGGTAATTATTTGTTGTCATTAAATAGTAGACAGAAGAATGACTTGATTTTTCTTTTTATTACTCATGGAAGGGAGCTGTTGTACATCAGTCATCACCATTGATTTCTATTGATGTATTATTATTTCGAACTTCATCAAATGAAAATAATCTTTCATCGCCAACATGTGCTAATAATGAACCATTAAATGCCAATGAAATTTCATGGTTACCACCAACAATCAAAGCACAACATTTTTTTTGTCGAACACGTACAAATGCGAAAGGAGAATATATATTCAACGATATACCAATTGGTCTTTATATTTTGGTATATTTCGTTTTTTTCTCCATAGGTCAATAATTGTATGATAATCTTTGCTTTCTGCTTTTCCTTTGTAGTTGCCATTATATAAAACACCGTCACTTGAGATTGTTTTTATACCAGATCAAAAAGCTGTAACAGTGACACATAAAGATTTTTATGTTCAAACTCCATTTGAAACAGGAACAATATCATTTCACGGTCGTGCTGTTAAATCAACCAAAAAAGTTCGTTAATTAACTTTAGCTAATGAATCTAAGTTTCCTCTTGCTTTTTTTCAAGGAAAAACTAACTCCATTATCCAATGTTCAAATAAGCGTAGATGGAAAACCTTACTGTCAAACTGATTCAAATGGTTTATTCAAATTAAAAAATATTCGTCCAACAGGTACAATTAAAATCAAAGGTGAATTAGATGGTTATATATTCAAAGAATTAATCTATGCAATTAATCTTAATCGTCTTATTGGTGTTGGTGACAGTTCGACATTACTTGTTCTATCACCAGAAAAGTAAGCGTTATTCAATAGACAAAAACGAAAAAAAAACCGAATTCATTTAAATAAATATATAGAGTTCGTGTTACCGGTCGTGTTCAATGTTCATCAATACGAAAACAAACAATTCGTTATACTGATTCAGAAAAAAAGACTATTCAACGATTTGACGTTGAGCCAAATTCAGAATATACAGTTTATGTCACTCCTGGTGTCTACATATTTTCTGTAAGTTGATTATTTTCATGTTATCTTTAGTACAAAGACGAACTATTTCACTATTTGATTCTCCTACAACGAGAGATACGAATTGTATAGATCGATTTCTTTGATCTACATTAAACATAGAAAATTAGTACTTCGCATATAGGCCATAAAAGATAATTTCAATAGTATTTGAAATCAATAAAAATAAGTAATCACTGTAGTGTCTAAAAGTGAATGTGGTGTCTGTGTTCGTTTAATCGTGAACATATTTTTATCTATCTCTTGTAGAATTATAATCCTTTTTTTGTTTATTTACTGTTAACAACAGTTTAAATGTTCTCCTCTACCGTTGACTTAAGGGACAGATCTGAACAGTTAATTACAAAAACATGAGAACCGACTGTATGATCAACAATAAAGTGATGCAGAAGAATCGAATGATACTATATTGGATTTTATTATTGAATAACTCTTGCCAAGTAAAAACTCATTTTTATTAATACAAGCATCTTTATTCTAAATGCTCATAATTACACAGATACAATGATCTACATTTGACAAACGAGATTGTAGTCAAAATAGTTGATACATCTCTAGTAATAAATCATATTTTGATTCGCTCCGACATATATTTTAATTAGAGATTCAATAGTGCGATAGATTTCGAAATTCTTTATTTCACTCTCTGCTCGTATGTTGATAGATAATTCAGATGATATTACCATTTGTTTTTGGTTATTTTTATAGATTAAAACTATTCTGAATTACTTCAGTGTCTCTGATTTTTCCTCTAGAATTTAATACGGGATTAATTTAGATTTATAGCTCATATTCATTCTCAGAATGTTTGGTAACATAGCAATCATCATCATTATTTTATTCCATATTTGACTAATGTCGTTGTATTTCTTCAATTTCAAATATTTGTTTGTTTCTTATAAGAAATCAGATTTCGAATATTTCTTTTTCTTTAGCCTGAATTATCTGATGCTGACATTCGTTCAGGACTTCACTTGACACCCGAAGAGATCGATGTTGATGTATCGCATGGTTCACCAATTGATCAAATTAATTTTTCTCAACTAAAAGCAAAACTGAATGGTGTTATTCATTGCATTGGTATTTCTGCGCATTTTAACTGACTTGAAAAAACAAATAGCTAAATTTTCTTTTAGACGATTGTCAAAATGATTTGCCAATGTTAGAATTAACATCACGCGCTGGTGTTACAAATAAAATTGATTTAATTGAAACTTCAAGTAAAACCAATGCAGTTCATTTTGAACAAGATAATCTGTTACCAGGAAAATATTCAGGTTATTTTATTGAGAAAAAGTTTATAAAATGTCTTCTATCTCAATCTCACTGTTTTAGTTTCATTAGTAAAATCTAGAAAAAATGATAAATATTGTTGGAAAGAATCTCAAATTGAAGTAGATTTATCAAATTCAAATAAAACCATTAAATTCGAACAAACTGGTTTCAAGCTTCGTACTCATCTTCAAACATCAAATAAAGTTGTTTTGGTAAGTTTTTTTTGTTCTTATCCTCATGTTTTATTTTCGTTTCGGTTCTCTCGATATTTTAGAAAATCAATCAATTGAAAGAAAATAGTTATACACATTCCATTGATTTGTTATCAGGTTTAAATGAAATATGTTTACCTAATCATGGTTTATATGAATTGATACCTTCAAGTTGTATGAAATTTGAAAATGAAAAATACTTTTATGACACATCTAAATCATCATTGATGCCAGTCGATTTGATTCCAGTTGAATATCAAGTTTTTGTTTTTATTCAAACTGAAAACGAAGATCCAAGTACTTCAACATTTCCAGTTTTAATAAAGTAAATAAAAAAGTATAGTGCTGTTTAAATTGCTACGAAAATCCTTAGAGTTGAATTTCAGTCGATGGTAAAGCATTGACAGTAGTAGTACTATTATTTCAGATGAAAAATTCCACGTAAATAAGTTTTACCTCAATGAGTATGTTGCTCGTTATGATCTCAATTTCATATATACCATAATAGATTATGTTATTGAGTGGTAGTGCATCCGTTCAATATTTAATATTGAGTCTATAAATAAATTATGCAATTCATCAAGAACAGTTATTTAGTTCGATCGACTATGTTACTATTCGTCGGGAGTTTTAATTCAAAATTCCTATGCAGTCTTACAAAAAAACATACCTATTGTCGGTTCTTCGAGTAGTTAGTTCTGAGTATTTCAAATGTGTTTGGTAATAGTGTAATAAAACATGAATCAAATATGAATCGATTAATTCATAGTTGAGATAAAATGCACGAACGAACTGTTCAAACAATGCGACTGGTCGAAACTAGAAATGCACGTTTTGGCCTTCGATATCAATATTGATTTAGGAGAAATTAATTTCTCTAATCATCGTTGATCTCGAAATACTTTTGTAACATAACGTTCATATATATATTCGTAAACTAATTCTCTTACTATTTGTCATTTACATTCAGTCTTTGTTGTTTAATTACTAATCTTATCAAATGTTAGGAAGGCTCCATTTATGTTTTTTTTAATTTGAATCACTACATGTTTTAGTTATTTTTTTGCTCAAGTCTTGTTTCTGATCAAATTCGATATCTAAAAATAGACTTCTTTTTTTTAAATAATATATCAAGATTAAGACGATATACTTGCATTTATTTTGTTTGTTTTCGTTTAGAAATGCAAAACAAAATAGTGAATTTACACTTGATTTACAAAAAAAAGATAAAAGCATATGGACAGGTTCATTTTGGGCCAAGTAATTAATTCTCAATACTCGGCTTTTTTTTCATGAAATAATGTTTTTTTGCAATTCTAGAGCTAGTGAACAATTTACCATATTTCCTAAATCTGATATATGGTTATTTGAACCTGATCATAGTACAATAACTATCTCTTCGGAAAACTGTCAATCGAATCAAGTGAAATTTCTTGCTCGTCGTGGTCTTTTTATAGATGGTTCAACATATCCACCTGTGGTTGATGCCAATGTATCACTATACACAACGTCAATAGATAGTGAACATGAACAATCTATTGATGTTGATGGCCGATCGATGAGTCTTTTTCTATCTTCATGGACAAATGCCGATGGTAAATATAGTTTTGGACCATTATCCAATACACGTCCATACCATGTTACAATTCATAAATTGGGTCATGTATTTACTCGTAAATCGTCATCATTATATGATTTTAATGCCGAAAAATTAGCTTCTATTCTCGTACAAATAAAAGATGTTGATGGCGTTTTTCTTTTATTAACATCATCAACGAATAGTATGCGTCGACGAACAGCAACAACTGATACTACAGGTGAAATCTTATTTGAAGATTTACAATCAGGAAAATATTATTTACGTCCACAATTACGTGAATATAAATTTCAACCAGAAGATGCTGAAATTGAATTGAAATCTGGTGAAGAACTCATTGTAAAATTTCAAGTACAGCGTATCGCATTTAGTTGTTATGGACAAGTGACATCAATAAATAATGAACCAGAATTCGGTTTAATTATTGATGCTATCGGTATTGATCAATGTGAAAGTGTTACAAGAGAATCAGCTAAAACCGATATTAATGGACAATTTCGCTTACGTGCACTTCAACCTGGTTGTCGTTATCGTCTTCAATATCGTTCAAATCCAACTGATTCAGCGCAGACAGAAATTTTAGATATTGAACCGAGAAATAAAATTGTTGAAATCTTCGATGCAGATTTATATGATACTCACTTATATACAACTAAACGACCAACTGACGCTGATATTAATGTTTTTGTTCAAACTCAAACACAATTTCTTAATCAACTCAAAGTATTATTTAATTGGATAATTTATATTTTCTTTTATTGTAAAAATTCTAGATTAAATTGTATAAAATATCACAACGTGAAAGTCCTATTCAAACAGTGACATTAACGAATTCACCTTTTGGCTACTTTAATCAAATACCATTCGATAATGAAGTGAGTTATATATATGTATATGTAGAATCTTCTATTTTCGAATTTTGTTTTCTGTTTATTCATCAAGCAGTTCAGACTTTTATCCAAAAAAGAAATTTTGAATAAGTTTCATAATTTGCTTAAAAATCAGAGATGTCCATAACGACTAAAAATTCAACATTGTATTGTCATGTGAAACATATCTACTAGGGAGCCAAGTCAATACATGCATTTCATTTGAATATTTCTTGTATTTTGAGCTAGTCCTTGTAACGATCAATAATTAGGGCCCCGTTGGGCTCTATACAGAATGACAAACTGAATAGAGTGGAGTAGCTTACCGTCACTCTCGGTAATGATGTTTAGTCGGTTCTTCACATATCCAGAATGTAACAACTTCATACGTAACACACCTATATACGTATAGAAGAGAGATTAGAACAATGGAAAGCGAAGGAAGGATAATTATCTCAAGCGTGTCAACAATATCGGCACATTCCCGTAACATGATTATAATTTTTTTTAGAGTTATATTCTTCGATTGGAGTCACCATTATCAACAAGTGTTTATACGTATGTTCAATCTGAAATAACATTTACAGCTAATCAAACATTTTTGTTTTTTACATTTAATTTTGAACCACGCGTAAATTGAACTACATATATCAATTTCTTATTATTTTTTCGTAACGATATATTTATTGATATTTAGTTAAAAACTTATGATGGTGAAACTGGTCTTACTGGTTCTTATTCAGCATTTATAATTGCTTTACTTATAATTGCATTGGTATTCAAATACGAGACAGTAACGTGTTTTTGTGTTCGTTTTTTCCCTAAATTTTCATGAAATTTAACTTGTTTTTAGATTCTTCCATTTTTACGATCATTCTATGGGTATTCACATGAAATCTTATTGCCTAACTTAGTTAAAAAATCGTCAACACTTTTGTCTACTGCACAAGTAAATGATCAAAATATCAAAGGAACTTCTTCAGCATCATCACTCAATACAATGAATACAAAAACAATAGCAAATTCAAATAATGATAATCTTGGTTTAACCAACGATTCAAAACGACGACCTCGAGTCGCTGATTAGGACAATTTTATTACGCCTTTTTCTGTTCTGCCAAACAAAATCAAATACTCACTTTTGTCGAGTGATCATTCTGTTTTTTTTTGTTTGTTCTTTCTTCCGTATATCTAGTTATCTATAGTCATGTTGCTTTTGTCTTCTTTTCCTTTAATTGCCAGTAAAAGTAACTTATCCGTTATACTGAATTATTTTACTACCAGGAGTTTTAAGTGCAATTGTTTCGTTCGATAAAATTTTATCTTCATATCACTAACCAAACAAAAACAAATTTGATAAGTATCATTGCTTTCGAACATTCAAGAAACTATGCGAAAATCAATAAGAGCAATTACCAATACACCACTCTATTAAGAGATATGACATTCTAAAAATCCTAAATGAATGCAGTATGACTCAAATTTTCATACCAGAAAAAAATCTATAATGATGATCTATAGAAAATACACTTAGCGTCAAGACAATGAAACGCCTTTATGTGGTGACGCAAATATAAGATCAGAATATCTATTTTTGTCGTATATATTTTTCAACCAATTTCTTATCATATATGTTTAGTTAATCAGTTAAGACACATATTTCGACAATTATAAAATCGATAAAATCTTTATTTCGATAAAAGAACATAAACATAGACACTCATGATGCTATATGGTAGGTCAATGAAAACAGCAACAATGCTGTTACTAATTACAATATAAGAAATAATGTTCATACAGAATGTGTCGTAATGATCATTTGTATAAGAATAGTTAGAATTTTCATTTCGAGATTTTCTTCAAAAAAAAGATTCCTTCAATTGTTTTGATATCTTTTTTTCAACTCAATCATTAATTATTGTTCCATTTTATTGTGTTGCATTAGCTTCGAGTTTGTTCTAATGTGTATTACTATAGTATGAAACAATATTACTTCATTCGTGTAAAAAAATTGAATACGCCTAGCATGGAAATGACATTTAGGGTTGACACTTTAACTGGATTTTACTCAATTTATAGTTAAAGTTACGATACATACATATTCTTGTAGAGGATTAGAAGACGAATAATTTTAGGGGAAAAATTGCCTGAACAAATGAAGTTTTGTAAAAATGTCAGTGACAAAAAATAGACTTATTATTAGTGGGACACTCGTTATATTATCGGTATTCATTCATCTACTCAGCTAATATACTATGAGAAGAGAATATCAAAAGTCGAGTTTTGTTTGTAATATTATTCAGAAAAATCTAGCTATATATGTTGATAAAAGGTTTTGAAAAATATTATTCTATTCATGAAATTTATTAGATACGTTGAATTGAAGGAAGCCTCTCAATTTCAAATGTTTAGTCATATAGAAAACCAGTAATTACTAGAAATGCACGTACCTGTTTTTAGTAGTTTTTGAAAAACATACAATATCTTGAATCATATTGTACGTTGCTTCCAAGTACTTTATCTACAAATGAATCTAGGAGCCAGAACTGAAAATTCTCAGAAACACAATCGAATTGACAAGAATTTGAAATACTACGGAAACTTTTGTTATCTATTTTGACATATACGAAAAGTGTTTCGATAACGTGATAATGGATAGATAAATGTTTAGTGCTAACTTCAATCAATGAATGCATATATAGTTAGTATATGATACACTCACGAAATCAATGATTTTATTCATTCTGTATCTTGGACTTAATCTTTAACTTTAATTGATTAATCATTCTATAATTAGTAATTAATATCTTCTAAGGATAATTTTTAAAACTTTTCGATTACTTTTATATTTTAATTTCAAAACAATAGAACACTGAATCAAAAACCACCACAATGAGAAAAAAAGAAAATTGAACTGTTACATGAAAAACAAATGTACATATGTTAAACATCTGAAGCTAGTGCTGATAAATGTGAATCGTGATTTGATGATAGAATATCTAATAATTGATTTGTCTCCTGTAAAAATGCTGTTGTTGCTGCTGCTGCTGACGATGACGATGATGTTCGAGGTGTTGCTTCATTATCAAAATTGGATATTATTCTTTCGTCTTGTTGAATCGATGATGTACAAGATAGTGAAATCGGTTGACGAGGAGATGATTGTGAATATAAAGGTATTGCTGGTATTGTTTCTTGCCGAGTAATCTGATTAATATTAAACATATAAGATTCTAAAAGAATATTTATCAATAAGATAATCGAAAATAGAAACGAATCGAATGATTTACTATTAGATTGCATAGGTTCAAAAGAAGGTGATCGAGATTCACGAACAACAATTGAATGAACTCTTTGCTGAATAGAAAATAAATCAAATGAAAATAAACAATTTATTTATTTATTTATTTACTTTCATTTTTGTTGTTGAAAGACGTTGAGCATTGTTTAAACCATATTTTTTTCCATAAAATAAATAATTTTTAATTGTTAAGCAAAGATGAAAACCTTTTAAACGACAAATAATTAAAACTAAGCTTGTTGTTGCCAGAATGAAAACAATCGAAAGAGCCAATATTGTTATTTCAATGGGTCTTAGAAATAGAATTGAGTTTCCACTAAAACGTCTCGTCGCATTATTTTGATGAAATAAAAATGGATTTTGTTCATTCATCGATGAAATATTATAACAAATAAAATCTATTGAACATAATTCATATTGGGTTTCATTTAAATTAAAATCGTCAAATCGATCGATTAACATTCGACATTGATTTATAATGAATTCGTTTTGATTAATTAAAAGGAAAAAATTCGAAAAATACGAAGTATTTATATTTGTTTGAATAACTCTCAATTTTCCTATTGGATTTTTATTATTAAAATCGAAAAGAAAATAAGTTATATTTTCATTGCAAATACTTGGTAATGATGTTTTTGAAGTTAAATTTGAAGTTAACGTTAAAGATAGAGGAGAAGAAGAAGAAGAGCTTGTTGTTGATATTGTTGCTAACTGATCACTAACAATCAGTTGTATGGTAAAATTTGTTGATAAAATTTCTTTTGTTAATTGATGTTTTATGCGAAAATTTAATAAATAAATTGAATTGGAAATGAGATAATTTGAAAGTTTCAAAATGAAATTGTTACTTAATTGTGACGCAGATATTATTGAAAATGTTGAATAATAATTATCAAGTAAAAGAATATATTTATCCGATGGATAATAACTTGATGAAACAGTTAATTGAAATAAATTTTCATTGATTAAAGTATTTTTGTTAATAGAAAATGTCGTTGGATTATTCAATTGTTGAATGAATGATGATTGAATGTTTATGTTAAATGAAATATTATTTAAATAATTAATTGAGCGAATAAATATTTTAACTTTAGTAAAAGATTTGAAATCCTCATTTTCATTTAATAAATAAGAAGCTTCAATTAGTAAATGAATTTCGTCATTTATAATATTATCATTTGAAATAAATAATTGGCCTGTTAAAGAGTTTATTTCAATAAAATTTATTGTCTTGTTAATTATTCTATAAAGAATTCTCTTTCTTTTATCATTCGATTCGGCATTAACATTGCCTAAAATTGCTCCTTTTTTCACTTGAGAAGAATTTACTTTTATTATAAATTCATATTCATTTAATAAAAATTTTGGCTTTCTTAATATTTTCTCAATTTTAATATTAATGTTCATAAAATTAAACAACGCATTATGATTCAAACCGTAATCAATTGCATATAGAACTAAATTATATTCATTTTCAATGATTTCATTCAATTTTGGTGGAATAAATTTTAATGCTAATTGATCGAATTGATTTATTAACGATTGTGATATAATTTCAAATTCGAATAATGGAAAACAATTAATTAATGAATCATTTTTATTTTCTTTTAGTATTAAATTTTTAGATTTCTTTTTACTATTATTTGAACAATCAAGAATATAACGAATTTTACCATTTAAACCTTCGTCTAAATCTTTGGCACCTTCAAATAATATTTTATATCCACCAAATATATTTTCATGAAACTTTAATTCAATTGAAGAATTTTTAAATTCTGGTTTATTATCATTTTCACTTTGAAAACGAAAAGAAAAGAACTCTTTTTCCTTCTTACTGAGAATCAATCAATCAATAATTACTTACTCAGTTATATGTATTGGAATAACCCAATATTCTTCGCCATCATTAACAAGTATATGAAGTTCAATTAAACAATATGAACGATCAAAACATCTTTTTTCACCTAGTAATTGTTCGCGATCAATTTCATTGATTGTAAAGATATTTTCATCTTTGATCGTAAATAAATTGCTTTCAAATCCACCTAAATTTAATAAGACTAGTTTCAAATTTTTTACTTCTCTTGTCAATTGAAATATGTTGGTATGTTTTGGAATATTTTCTTTTAAATCAATTGTTGGATAAGTTTTTGTTAATGTCGTTAAAGATGAACTTTTTATTAAGATAAATAATAATATTAAATTACTAATAAACATTTCGAATTGCGATTTTGCTATTTTCTAGTCAACATGCATCAGTCAATATCTGTAAGAGACGCTTTTCCTATATGAACAATTCTTTTCCATTCAACATTTAACAAAAAGAAAAGAAAAGAGAAACGAAGAGAAAACAATCACAAAACTGTTCATTAACACTTCTTTCTCTTATGTTCACTCTCTCCCTCTCTTCTCTCGTTTTCCTCGTTTCTTCCTTGTTCAAATAGGAATACGGAACGAGAGCAAATGACAGTGACTACTTTTTTCTCTTCTACTTGTTAACACATTGATCTACGATTTTCTATCACAAAAATAAATAAATAAAAACAAGATTAAATAACAAGTTAATAGAATGGAATTTATCCTTTGAAATAGTCTTACATAAAATGTCTCGTCAATAGCTTAGCTATTACTAAACTTTGTCAATATTCGAAATAGTGAAAAGAAAAAACCAAACAAACCGATTGATTAATTAACTTATTTATTCTTCATTGCTAGTTGGCTCTTAAATTAAACATTAACTCACACTTTTTGTCTACAATGAAAAGCACGTACATATTTCGATCCATCTTACGTCTGTTGTTGTCGTCTTCGTCAACAACGATTAATTTTTTTCTTCATTATCATTGCGTGGTCATTCTTCTTCTTTTTCTTTAGTTAAACATTCATAGATCAAACGATGTGCGATCCACTCAAAGTCATCATCTATTAACAATATTTTACTTATTTCGCACGCACTTTTTTCTTTTAGACAACTATTGATCTAATGAGATTTCTGTTTTTCCTAATGATCAAAACGATGACAAAAAAACTATGTCTTGTGTTCACTTATGGTCAAGTGAAAAGTGTAAAGGAAAAAGAAAAAACGGAAGTTCGATCAATGTGAAGATAAATCACCGGCGTCTCGCCTTGTCTTAACAATATTTCTATCAATAGAAATCAAGATGAAAGAATGTCGAATTTGTCTTTGTTGTTATTTTATTGATTATAGAGAAAACGTTGAACGGCTGTGCCCATTAATAATTTTGGTTTTTATCCAAATCAATGATTTGAACAGATGATCGTTTCCAATGATGTTCATCATCATCATCAGTAGATGCATTCGAGCAGAGCTAACTATTTGTTTTGCTACTTTTCTTCTTTTGTTGGAATACAATACAATAGCAAAAAGGTTATTTAGCCGATACCGCTTATATTATTTTATCCTTTTAACAATTGTTCAGTAAGCGGATATGTCCTTGAGGGAATATCGATTTTTTCGATTCGAATTAAAAGGTGAACGAACGTTGTGTTATAGTAAGCAGGTGAAAAAGAGATAATTAGCAAGATCCGGTTTTATAGTTTATATAGCACAGGCGTAGTCGATAAAAAAAAGGAAGGTAATCAATGAGACATGAAAAGTATGCCTACAACACCGAACACAGGAAATCGACAGTCGAGTGTGATGATAACTTTGTACTATGTATATTATGTTTTTTTTTCTTTCAACAAAAGTTGGCAAACAATACATTGAAAGTTGACACGTGAATGAATTGATGAAGCGAGAGAAAACAGGCAGGTGTCATACTTTCGACGACGAAAAGAAGGCAAGGCCAGTCTGTACATCTGTTTATAATATATATTCATCATAATCCTAGGATATTAAAAATTCATTATTTTTCCAATATAAAAAAATCCTTCAAGCTAATAAAGACATAAGCTTGACGTATTTTTGAAATTTTTCCCAAATTGTTCAGTTCTTCATGAAATTGCAATGTTTTATTTATTCACTACTTCTATAGTAGAGTCATATATGAAAATTGGTTTCTTATATGTTTTTATTTAGTTTATCTTTGGTTTGTTTTCCTTTAGACACATACTCTTACGTCAATCAGTTATTCATACATTATTGTATACGATCAGCAGGGTAGTGTTGTAAATTTTAATTGTCATCACTTAAACGACTCCTGTAGTAGCTATTTTTCACAGCATGACATTTTTAATTCGCTTATACATTGTCAATGTTGCTCAAATTATTTTCTTCTCTTCACCAATCAGAGTGTATCAATTTTCCACTAGACAGTGATTTTCTACTTAATTCGCATAAATATGGTTAATAATTTGATGGTTATTGCTCTTTTTTTCTTTATTTATAATTCAGCTTTCGAATCAACACTCATTTCACTACGAATAGATTATTTTTGAATTAGTTTCATACACTGTTATTTTTCTGTACGTATTCAGCATGCTATAAAATAAAATACTAGTATTATTTACTGAGCGTTCAAGTTTTATAATTCAATAAAACAACTCGTTTCGAATATTTTTGGCAGATTTACGATAACCCTATCTTATTTTGTTCATAATTCAGTGTAATAACTAGTAATATCGTTTACAGAGAAAAGCTGTGTATAGAATTGAAAAATTCATTTTTTTTTATCTCCGTGGAGGATGATTATTTCTCGTTATAGAAATGCTCGAATGCAAGATAATATTCATAAATAGAAAATAAAATTCAATACGCTGTTTTTTATAGGTATAGTCATGAACTATCATTTGCAGTTAGATAAAAGTTATTGAATTCTGGGCAATAATGAATCAAACATTATTGAGTATAAGAGTGATTATAGATTTAGGTCTTTGGTGTAATTGTAGAAAGTAATTTCTCTTCACTCCGATCCTTATAACTCGATACCTAGACGCTGTATCCTCATATACACATTATTATCAATAATTAACGCAGTTTATTTGTTTTAAGATATTTTCTATATTATGTGATTACTTCTTAGTCTAGTTTATTGAAATAAATGTTTATGTAAAGCGAATCGCGTGATACAATAGTTGTAAAACTGATGAGTACTTTGAATCGGACATTAAAATAACTTTTATCCAGTAAATAATCTCAGTTCTTGCTGTTGTATAAAACCTTCAGTTGCAATGGTTCACACTGACAGTACAAAGATTTGATGATCAGAGAATTGCGTTATTAAAGAAACACTAATAAAATATTATAAAGCATTGTTTGAAGGAATCGAAGGCAATAAATGATTGATTTCGTATTTGCAAGAACCAAAGTTGCATTCGATTTGGTTCGTTCTGACAATCGTACACTTTCAATCAAGGTCTAAACATACGAAGTGGTAAGAGTAAAAGTAAATATACCTATATGAATCAGTTGAGAATTGCTTGGAATAAGACGAGCGATTCGAAATAAATCTCAAATATTTTCAGTTACTCTTAGTAAATTTTCAAAAACCTGTACCAATCTCATCTTTACCAAGATTTTAGCATATAGCTAGTTGCTATTATCGATCGGAATAAATGGAGGTGTGAAATAATATGTAAATGTAATTTTTCCGGTCACCTACAGCAATTCGCTATCGTTTCGTGCACATATCATTTCACAATCACCCATATTTTCATCGTATTGATGTTGAGCTCATTTATTTCACTAACATCCTGAAGAATAAGCGACACTTTGAATGTAACCATCTCCTACAGAGAATAAATTTTAGCTCATGTTCTTTTCTTAATCTTATGCTGATTTTTATGGAGAAAAACAAGTTTGAGCTTGAAGTAGATGTTTGATTTGTAAGTAAAGAATAGACAAAACCTCGTTTCGTATGCTTACAATTAATGGCAGAAAAAATTATGCTTTTATTTAATAAAAAAACGAACTGTCAGGCACGTTCGATTTCTGTCAAACAAAAGAAGTCGCGTGTACAGAAATCAAGCTCTTAAGAAAAGTAAATCTTTGAAAAAATGAACAGATGATGTCATATAACTCATGATCCTCAGTTTAGTGCGCACAAATGATTTGTATTTTCATCAAGGAACCTTATTTTATTTTGCTATCATTATATAGGAATTAATTCTGGCATTGATACAATAGAACACAGTCGAACAATGTTACTTTATATGGTTCGTCGGAAGACCATGTGATACTTCGAAATGAAGTAGTTTATTAAAATTCTACTTATTAGACCCATTGAAATAAATTGCATGAAAATTTCGGATTATGTTCTTTCTTATTATTCATTAAATACTTATAGAATTCATTGGTGAATCATAAAAAATACTAACAGTTAAATACACCCAAAAATGCTATTTTCAAATGAACGAATTAAAAATAAGTACTTTTGAAATCTTGGACAAATATGCTCTCTTGCTACAGAATCGATTTTGAGTCAAATTAACTTATTACTAACGGTTTCAAAGAGTTATGATAACGCTTTTATCATTAACATACATAGCAGCATTTATTTAACACTGAACGAGTCTCTATTTTTCTATTTTTCTGTTGCAAAACATTGTAATATTGGTTAGGCATGTTTCAGTTCTCTAGTTCCTTTTTCTCGTATTATGATACTAAATAAAACACATTGATGTTGATCGGTGTGAGTTTTGTTTCTTTCTGTCTGCTTTACTGTCTAAGTCAATTGACCATGAGTTTGAACTAGGTCCGTGATAACTCACAGTTCTATAATTTGGTTCGTTTTTGGAAAATTACATTCATTAGTCAGTTCGTTTCTTGAGAAATAAGTATACTAACCAATTGTATTTTTCTAGAATTCGATTAAAAAAACGGATTATCATTCATAGGACTTCTTGTTTCCATGTTGTCGGTGATCGATTTTATTTGATTCTTAGTTCAGTTATTTTTGAAGCTCATCTTTTGTTCAATGAAATAAAATTCGATATTTTACACTGAATTTTATTTCAAACATTTATATTATTCCTATGTGTTATCTTTCATTACGATAGTTGTATAATATTAAATAAATCATCTTATTTTCTATTTCGTGAAAGATAAAAGATCATATGATTAGGCATTAGTATTATTCATAACGAATCAAGATATTGGAGAGGAGAATTTAAACGAGTGGAATAATGATAATACAGGCGAAAATAATAATCTACTTCAAACAACTATGGAGTATGTTGTACAACGTCCACCAAGGCCACCGGCATGTAGAATGAGACCATATTTACAATTTGTTACCACTGATTTGGAAAATAAGTTATGGATCGGAAGTATTTTAATATTTCAACATATTTCATATCGTCGACCAACAATTGAATTTACTGCAGAAGTCAAAATTGCTTATGATTGAGAGATTTTATACGAAAATTTGTTAAGTATGTAAGGTTATCGAATAAATCTTAACATTGAATTACCAAATGGCAATGATGATGAAAATATCGATCGGAGGATTGATTGAGGTGATTATTTAACGAATGAATCATTCTGCATTCCTCAATATAATCAAAAATGGCGTGGAGCATTTTTCTCTTGTAGCGGCTTTGATGCTACTGTTTCAAAAGAAATTGCATTAGGTTTAACATACAATACTGTGTGGAATCATTTACTTTCTATTCATGAAGAAAATCCCTTTCATATTTTACTCTGGAGCGGCGATCAGAATTATAATGATTTTGTTATTGAAGATGTACCATTTCTTCTCAATTGGACTCACATGGAATGGAATCAAAAATGGACATTAGAATTTACAGACGAATCAAAATACGAAGTTAAGCAATATTATTTTAATAATTATGCTGAACATTGGGAACGTCGACCAGAAATGAAATAAGCATTAGGATCTATTCCAAGTTTAATGATGTGGAATGATCATGATATTTTTGATGGCGCCGGATCTTATCCTCCTTTACTTCATAAGAGTCCAATTATGATGGGATTATTTGAAATAGGACAACAAATGCGACTTCTCTTTCAACATCATACGACACCTGAGAAAGCTCGAACACATAGATTATTCGGCTATCAAGGCTACAATTTTCTTGCTCAATGTGGTCCACAATTAGCTCTTTTAGGCGCTGATGAACGTAGTGAATGTGATGATAAAACAGTGCATAATGAAAACACATGGAATATTATATTCGAAAAGTTAGACAATGACCTACAAAATGTCGCACATTTAATAGTTCTATTTTCTGTTCCATTTTCACTTGTACGGTTTAAATGACAGAATCATCTTTTGAAACATGGAAAAAATTGACTTTGAAGTGGCGGAACATACCATTTAGTGAGCAAACTAATTCAGTTTTCGGTTTGCCCGAACTCTATGATGATCTTCTTGATGAATGGGCACATGAACCACATATGACTGAAAGAACTCGTGCTCTTTGTCGTTTCCAAGAAATTGCAGAAAAGAAAAGAACAAGAGTAACATTTTTCAGTGGTGATGTTCATTGTTGTGGTGTTAGTCGATTACAAACTCGAGGAGAACATATGCCATTACCATCGAATGACTCCAAATTGATGTATCAAATAATATCATCGGTCATTATTAATAGACCACCGCCTAGAATAATTATTCGCGCTGCACATTATTTTGGCACAAAATGGTATTCAGTTGTTGATACCGAAGAAAGATTGATAGATTCTTTTGAACGAGATCCGAAACAAGGTACCAGATTTTTTTCTTAAAAAATGACTTCCCAATTGAAATTGGTGCTATTTTGAACAGTTTACAGCCATGGATTCGAGCCTAAATACTCGCGTGTTACGCAAACAGGGTTTCTTGGTAATTTGGTTTTGGCCATTTATTGATTTTCTTCTAATATTGTTTGGTCTGGATTGGACTTTCAATTCGAACTACAAAAAAGCTAAATCAACAGCGATTCAACAAAGTTACAATGAATCATCGACGATATCTGATCAGAATAATGATTTTAAACAAGAAGCAAACAGTTTAAGAGTTAAATTTTGGTTAGAAAATACTGAGAAAAAGAAAGGTAGACAACCGTATGCAAATTATGATCTATTTATTCCTGATTTGAAATGAATCAACATAATGACTATTACTGAACGTCAACGGCAATATTGCGATTTGAGCATTTTAAGATAAAACTTTCTCAGTTTTCCTCTTAACTAGATGTCACTAAAATTGATCAATATTTATTAATCAAAAATTTCATTCGAAACATAGAAAGTTTTTTTTTAATGTAAGTTAGTGCATGGTGGTATTCAGTAATTATGAATTTTTAGAACTCTCTTTATTCGGTTCGAATAAGTCTTTCTTAAAATAATATTGAAATTATTTATTGCTTACAGTAAAAACAGAAATAAAGCAGATGTGAGAAGATTCCAAAGTCATCATACATATCGATTAGCTAGTTTGTGTGTAAACAACCTAGGTGAACTTTAGCAAATATTTTTCTTTCAATTTTAACCTGTGTAGTAATATGATTTTATAAGCTAAATTGTATTTCTCTTGATAAAGAGAAATGTCAACACTCCATCATACTATGGTTATATGTTGAAAAGTTTTTTGTTAACTCATTAATTTCTTCAAAATGTTTTTCAGTTACAAATCTCGTATGAAATGAAGAATCACAATATATATTTCAGAATGTTAGTCAACTGATTATTATTGATGACTATTCTATCTAAAATTGAAAATATTTACATATCCACTCTTTTATTAAAATATTGACTTGACCATATTTTTGTTTGAACAGAAATTTAAAAAACTACAGAAATCAATGAAATCGTCATAGAAAGTTTGATCTTATCTTCAAAGAATTTGCTAAGCTATAATATTTGAGTACTAATATGACCACACAAACAATAGAAACAAGATTGACAGCATCGGTTGACTTGAAAACAAAAAGTTGGATATATATTCGATCACTAATACATAAGTTGTGATTTAATAAATAACTTTGAATATAAGATAAACGAACGATGAAAGATCTTTTCGGTGTGCATCATCATTGTAACCATATTATTTCAATCGTGCTTACAAACTGAGATAAAAAAAAACAACTTCTACCAATGTAGATAATAATCATTTTATGCATTTTATTAATCTACGCAAATATATCTGTATAAATTCCAAACTAAGACAACGCATGTGAATAGAAATTTGAAAATCATCACGTTAAAGTTCATGAACTCTTGCTTTTATTTCGTGTACACAGATTATGTACATAGATTATTAAACGACGGCAAAAGAATGTTACTCAATTTATTCTTCGAAACATTGAGTCAAATAATTATGACTCGTACGAGAAAGTTTCAATGACAGACAATTATGTAAATAAAAAAGATCATTGAGAAGAACTTAATAATAAAAAGAAGTAAACAATTATTTAATTCGAAAAAAAGGAAATTGAGCAAGAAATAGATGATGAAAACGATTAGAACATCGATTGAATAATAATATGAGAAAGCTATTTTTTCTCAATGTAAATTATTCATTTCAAAACACAAAAAAGCAGCAAAGAAAAAATTCTATCTATGTGATTTCAAAGCTCCCTGAGTGCATAAGAAAAGAATTTAAACAAAATCAAGAAAAAACTATGTTCAAATAAAATATTGATAATGTAATTTTCACTATTAATATCATAATATTTTATCTGAGTGCACTCATTGATGTACTAGCACGTTGACTACTTGTTGATGTATGTGGTTGATGTTGAATTTGATGAACGAGCTGTTGCACAACACCATTTGTTGCTTCGCCGCGTCCCACAACAGGACCCGTTTTATCTATTGGTATTTGTTGAGCAGCTTGAGAAGCGGCTTGTTGTTGTTGCTGCTGCTGCATCTGAGTTTTAAGATCATATCGATGACGTGCGAAACCACCAGCTATATGACCTTATAATATTATACATATATATATCGAAAAAGAATGTAAACCATGCAAACCAAAAGAAAAACAGTATTTACCTTGAGACGCACTTGGTTGTAATGAAAATTGTTCAGGACCACTGATACTATGGCCAGTTGTTTGATAAACAGCTTCCATAGCAGGAGCGTATGTAGCATCCACCTATAGACGAGTTAGGTTGAAAAACAACAAAATTTAATTAGAAAAATTCACTTCTTTGTTGTATGGAGCTTGTTCTTCCACATAACTTTGATAATCATCATAATTAGCAGTCCTTGCTGTGGATGCACCAACACATGATTTTGGTGATCGTAAAGTTTTTGTCTATGATTATAAGAAATGAATCTTTTTAATATAAATTAATGGTATTTTACTAGATAAGTGGCCATAATAGCTCCTAATGCAAATCCAAATGCAACATCTTCCCAATGATTTTTATTACTTGCAAGTCGAACACCACCGGCTACAACCGATAATGTAATTATTGATAAAATAAGAAAAGGTTTAACAATTCGAACACGTTCAATGCGTATTTCACGATGAAGATAGATCTAGTTATGAAATATAAAAAAGAAAATTTACAATACAATAATTAAAATGAGCTAGACTAATGGTATACAGCAAGAAACATTGCACTATACATTGATAACGATGCATGTAATGATGGAAAAGAAAGTCTAAATAAACGAAACTAATATAATCAATGGAGAATCTTTCTTTTACAATACCGAGCTTCGCGTAATAATCCAGTCATGTTCTTAGAAAGACATACAAATTCAGCATCAGTTAAACCTACGACAAAGCAATAGTCATATAATACAAATGAATTTTTATTGAACATACCCATTCCATTACATGATTTTTGATCCGGATTACATAAAGTTAAAAAGTAAGGTCTCAAACGACCTGACATAATTTTTAAAATATCTGTAAGAACAGTTGTTGCCAATGCACCAAAGGTAAATACAGCTGAAAATAAATTTTAATGTTAAACGAGAAAAAAATAAATGATTAGTAAACATACACATATATTTAAGAATACGAGCCAACGATCGAATAAGACAATCTTTAAATCGAATAACAAAACGTGTTCGATAAGCACTATACGATATAAATGAACGAATCAGTTCAATTATTGAAACCTAAAATGAAACAGTAAAAAGAAAAACATAGGTAATTTTGGCTTTTTGAAAATGATTTTTATTTCATCTTACAACAACAATTGGAACAGTTAAACAAATAATATAGAGCGTAACATTTGAAAGTATAATATAATTTCGCTCTGTATTAGCGTCTTCATAGGATTGATAATAACGAGCATCATCACATAAAAAACGTTGTTGTCGAACAGGAAATATATCTGATGCTCTAGCAATTTAATTCATTTATTAAGTTATTAATTAGTTTTCATTTATACTAACCGAAGTAGAAATGCTATAACAATCGCAAATACAAGCACGATACTATCAAGTACAGCTGTCGCCAAAGCATATCGGCCACCATTTCGAACATATTCACCTGTTGCATCAGTATAAGGTCCACTCCTATAAGAATAATTAAACAATTAATTAAATATATATATATGGTTTCATCAATAACAATACATGCGAGATCTTGTGTCCATTGTTCTTTAACTGATCATAATCATTTCTTACAAAGATAAAAGAAAGTACATATGACGATAATCGGTGACACAAAATCACGTCACTCACTTATCAAAATTGTCTCTTTGTCGTGTTCTTCAAATATAAAATAAGAGAATGATGATGGCCGTGAAATATTCACATAAATGTAAACATTCGATCAATACGATTTTCTTTAGCAAGCACGCGCACAAACGGCTAGAATTTAGTATTTATGATAAAATGATCATAGAGAGCGATAAAGAGAAATAGTGAGACGAACGAGATTGTTTAACATCATCGGCCCCAAAAGATGAGGTAAAAGTTAAGACACTAGCAAATACTAGCCATCCGATAAAGCAAAACAAGAGAAACATTCTTTCACTTTTTTATGTCTCAAAAGACTCTTCGAGCACGACAAGAGGAATTTCGTTTGTTATCGTTGTGCAATAGTTAGAACAGGAAAAGATAATTAAAAATTCTTATCCGCTATTCTGTAATAAGGCAAGATGTACAAGCATAAAATTAAAGATATACTATTTTCTTTTAAAATCTATTTATTTTTATTCGATCGATTGACATTTAAATACAAAAGCAGGTTTTATCCATTGATAACAGTTACATCTTATACCTTGTAGTGAATATTCACCTAAATTAATTTTACAATTTGGACAACATATTGCACCAACAGAGTTTGCAAAAATATCATCAATCCAATCAAGAAAATACGTGAAAATTTGTTCAACATCATTACAAATAACAGTTGGTTCCTTTTCATGTCGTTCAATATCGTTATTAGTAAATAATTTAAAATGACAAATTCGACATGTATATTGTCGATCATTTTCATTTTCTAGCAATAAAATTGATCTATTCGTGTTGCTAATGTTGTTTGTTGGACTTGATTGAATTCTATCGAATCTTTGACGTTGAAATTCTTTATAAAGTTCATTTTCAATATCAACTTTATAATTCATTTGATAATATAAATCAAGTTGTCGTAGAAATCCATCATTTGGCACCACTGGCCAATAACGTCGTTTATTGATTATTTTTTGAAGTGCTTGTTCACGTGTTAAAGAATATTTATGCATTAAATACATAGCAGCAATTGTTGCTGAACGTGATTTACCTGCCTGACAATGAATTAATACTTGATGATCTTGTTCTATAGCTGCATCAATAAATTCAAAACATTTTTTAAATTCATATGTTAATAAATCTGTTGATTGCATATCGTAGGCATGAATGTATAAATATGTTCGATTTTTATCCATATGAGTTGGTTCATAATCAAGAATAGTTAAAATATGAGAAATCCGGTGCTCATCGAGAGCTTGAATATTTTCCGATGCAGTTATATCGCCTAGCCAAAGGCCATTGTCATCAATTTTATCTGCTGTAAATATCATCTACATTTATTAGAAAAATGAAGAAAATGTATAAAAGAAACATATCATTCAGCAAGAAAAAAGTGAAACCTCATATCATCACCGGAAAAAGAAGCATTACGATATACACTGGAATTGATTATCGTAATAGAAAAAAAAGATACATAATCGCTTATAAATCTTTCGAATCAAAATAAACGACAAATTTGATTTTTTTTTTATTACTTGTGTCTGCTAGTGTAAATTTATTTTCTATTTGATTCTGTTCATTGTTCATGGGCAAAAAAAGGTCACTAGTCTTAAAGAATGAGAATTAGTTGGGAAATGTATCAATAGGTGTCATGCATTCTTAAACTAGTGAGAGTTTTAACTAGTTTTAGTGTTATTTAGAATGCTGAGTGGTTATTGTTTTCAAAGTCATTCGAAACAGAAGCTACGAAAATTCTACATAAGATGATTCACTTATCCAAGATCGATGTTATTAAAAATAAAAACACATTTTCGTAAGAAAACAACGTGTGGCACTTCTATAGCGTCTATTATATGATATATTAAGATTTTTCTCGATGAATTCTCATTCGCACGAACTGAAAGTATCAAAGTCTATTGAATAACTTATTATCTATCTACAATAAGAGTTCCCGATGAAAACAACACAAGTATGCAAAAAATAAAATTTGTTGTTTGTTATTGTTGTTTAAAAGTTATTAACTTTTGTACTATCTAATGAGTTGATAATAATAAAAAGAAAAGGAAATTTAATACATGTCATTCTCTACGATAGATTTTGTGGTTCATTTAACATTTTAAAATAAATACTGAAATGTTTCATTGAATTCCTTTGGCTGCCAATTCTTGTAGAACTCTAGATATCAGAATGAAAAATAGTTAATTGATTGAATAAACTTTTTCAAATAATTATATTACCGACTAATGTATGTATCGTCTGGATAGCCAAATCTACAAAGAAGATAATTAGTGATTCATCAAAACAAAACAAAAAAACACAAAACAAGAATATCAATATAATAAATAAATTTGATCTGTATACTTCAAGATCAAATGTTTTTATTCGATTAAAAATAAAATGTATACATGATTGTTCATTGATTTATTTTCATCTCAATTTATAACCATTTCAGCTTTAGAGCTCAAGAAGAAAATAATATTTGGCCTTTCGAGTATGATAAGCACTAAATCAACTTACCGTTCCATTCCACCAGTACAACTTGTTTTATGATGAATATCATTCCAAGTAAGAACATTCTCACGACCCGTTGTTCGCGATTGACCCACAGTAAATATTTGACGACGTTCAAAAGCTTTCTTCAACAATTTAAGTATATAACGGCCATCAGAATTGTCAGGTAAATAAGCAATACGAGTTGTTCCATAATACGGCATACCTGGATTTGGATGTTTCTCCTGAAGAAAAAAACGGATACAAGAAGAGTCAAATTTTTACAGCGGTTTTGGTTATTATTCAATAAAAACTTACATTCTGTGTACCATCAGGAAAGTGATAAGTGATTTCAATAGTAGCGTATGAATTATGTTCAAATCCTGGCAAACGACGCTTCACTATATTAATTTTCATTGTGCCATTGTCTGGTTGATTTCCTATAGTTTCAACATCAATTTTTAGAGAATATAAAGAATTAAACATATTTCTATACCTCGAATTTCACCATAGATAGTAAAACAACATGGACATTGAGGTTTAACTGATTGAAAATATTGATCAATACAAGTACAACAAAACACATGACCACATCTATCAAGTTCTTTTGGTTCAGTACAATCATCCAAACATATAGCACATATTTCTGTTTCTAAGTAACATAATAGTGTTCATGAACTTTAATTTTTATCTATTTGTTTGTCTATTAACCTTTTTTTTCTTTTGATGATATCATCTTCATTTCTTCTGTTTCATTCTGATTATGATGATTTGTATCTACCTTCTCTTCGTTGGGAACACCTGAAGCTGCATCTAGTGATCGAGAATTATTCTTGACGATGATTGCCGGTATCTGTTTCAAATTCTTTGGTGATATTCCAAACTTATATGATGATTAAAAACAATGAACAATTTATCGAAGTATACATTCAATCACAAAACTCACAGCATCATCTGTCGATGGATGTTTTACTGCTAACTTTGACAATTCTCGTGTTGGTATTTCAGGCTTCTTTGGTGATAGTGGTGGATGTGGCGTTGTAACTTTCATCGTGTCAGATGCTGATGCATCTGTTGCGGATTTCTTCACTGGTGAGGCTACTTTTTTAGGATCTACTTGCTCACGATCTGACATTTAATTTTATAAAATTACTTATGAAGAAAGAAATTTTGAATAATGATATACGTATCTTGAAGTATTTCTCTAAAACGTAAAATGAATAATAAAATGATTTTAAAAGTTAGTCATTGTTCGCATCTTGTTTGTTTAAAATAAGCACCAAATAGAAAATGATGATGCAATATATTTATTGTGGATAAAACTGAAGTAGAAAATTAATGAATACATTTTCTACGAATTGAATTTTCTAAGTAAAAGAACCGGTAGAATTTGTTTTTGAAAACATATCTTCAGTTCTTTTCTTTATATCCATTATAAAAGACTTTTTTTTATAGTAGACCTTATACTCAGTGAATGAATGTGAGATTTAAAGAGAGACAAATGTTTATTCGAAGTTTTAAGAAGAAAAATCCAATTAAATTTTCGCTAACACGAAAAAAATTGAATCAACTAATTTGCATAGGGTCTATCAACTTTGTCAATTTGATTTATTCCATAGAAAAAGTTCAACAAAATTTTTCTTCCACTAAATAGAAATAACTCGGAAGTAAAATGAGAAATTTGGTGCTAGCGGTTTTGATTGATTGAAAAATAGTTAAATATATGAATAAATAAAGCCAGGTTGAAATTCGTTTCATTGAAATAAATAAAAATGAAAATAAATCTTTAACAGAATTACAAAGATTATTGATTCTTTGAAAGCTAAATGTTAACTATTATATATAATTATTGAAGAAAGAAAACAGAAATTGTTTGATTCGTTGAATTATCCTATTGGTTAATGGAATCAGCGAAACAAATTCGATAGTGTTTCATAAATTAAAAACTAATTTCATATTCATATATTTTTATACGAACCTATGTTAAAGTAGAATATGTTAGGAAGTTTGTTAATAAAAGTTATTGACACATCTATTTTGAGCCGACGACTAAAGTATTTTTCTATGATTCATTGGTAACTCTCGATCTTTTATGCTACATAACTACATATTCTTTATAATTGCTTGAATGATTCTGAGGGGCGTAAATAGGGGGGGGGGGGGGGGGGGGGGGGGGGGGGGGGGGGGG
>OENM01000154.1:85169-135709 GCA_900239745.1 Rotaria magnacalcarata | reverse complement strand
TCATAAAATTTCTATTCGCTTGACTATAATTTTCAATTCATGGGTATCAATGTACATGCGAGTTGTTAAGTATTAGTTTGAATGAGTTACCGGATGTCCCTTTAGTATGCGTTAATTACATGCAGCCGGTTTCGGTCGGATCTGATTTGTAGTAAGTGGCTTAATCCGGTGGGTAGGACCGTTTGGTTCCGATATGATCCGATGTGTTCCGGTAATGCTAATTAAGCCGGATCTACCATGAAATCGAGCGTCTTGAGGCACGGCGGATTCCGGTAAAGTTTTGTTACCGAATATTGCCGGAATACGTCGTATACGGCCGTTTCGTATCTTCTGATCTGATATTTTCCGGCAATGCTGATCCGCCCGGTTCTCGGAGAATCTGACAACCAGATTGCATAAGAAAACAAAGAAAATAATCGGAATTCACCAGAAATTAACCGACCGAATCCGGTCACCGTGTTATATCGGAATTATAACCCGTCCGACAAGATCCGACTTACCAATAATGACCTGGGTACTAAATTTATATCGAATACTTTTGTCGTCACTGTTCAGAAAAGATATCCGTGCAAATACAACATAATCCATACTATAAAGAGCTTTATAAACACCAAATAGGAGTAGTTTTCATTTACATTTACATTTTCGTTCTTTACATCTCTTCTTTCCAAACCATTATTTGGAAACAAACTTTTTACCAGGTCTTTGTCATTAGTCACGCATCATCACAAAACTGTGAAAGCTTTCCCTGCTATCGTAAATGATTTTCGGTACCCCATCTTCATACAAATTTACCAATCTTTCTTTTAACTAGAGTCAACCATAATCTGACCGGCTGTAAATTTTCCCCGCATCTTTGGTACCGAGTAAAATCATTTCTCACTTATCGCGAATAAATGAATGTTCACTTCAATTACAAATGCTCCCGTTTTTTCTTCCAAAAGAAAAATGATATTTCATTTATCCAAAGCATTATTCCCATTAACTATTTCATTTATCCGCTGTAAATACATTTTTCTGCTAGTGAGTATGTATATGTATCGTCACTTGCGATCTTTAACTGAAGCACTTTTATCCTATAGGAAAAATGATATTCGAATTATTCCAAAGCATTATTCCCATTGACTATTTCATTAATGCGCTGCAAATTCATTTTTATAGTGGTGTGACGTGACGTGGTTAAATAGCGTAAATTTTTGTTACTGTTTATTTGTTTAGTGTCTTTATCTTAAGTTCAGTTTTCAACCATTTTTGACCTGAACGTCATTCTTCCGCTTGAAACGAACATTTATGTCACCGATCAGTTATTTGTCTAATCCTCACATGCATATTGGACTCATGCAATTCTATATGAAATTTCTGTTGCCATTCAACATGGAATTTTGTCTTGAAGATCATGATTTACATCATCAATACGGTAAAAGTGGTATGAATTATGGAAAAAAAACTAGAATTATCGATCGAATTTTCGGCACTGTATCTGAACGGATTGAATGTGTACAAAATGACCTTAGAACTGATACTTTTTTCTTTTATAAAAAATCGAACGAATATTTTTAAAACTTTTTGGAATCTTGCCATAAACATTTCAATATTACGCGCTAACTGTTTTGATCAGCAATAAATAAAATTTGTAATGTTTTCGTATTACAAATACATTTCTATTTTAAGTAAGAATCCATGGTATTGCAGCAATCATGTCTTCTTACAAAAGTAAATTAAATCGCTTAACAAAATCCTACATGAAAATTTCATTTCTAATGCGACAACTATCACACATAATTGAATTGTACAAAAGTATAATACGTAAAAACCAGAATTTTTTTCAAGTAACTCTTTTTCGATGTATCTCGAAAAGACAAGTGTGAACAGGTGGTTACAGATTGAAAGGGACAATGTCAAAAAAACAATCGGTCGAAAATTCAAATCGTTTTTAATCCCAGGCTTCACCATCAGTATTGTGATTTGTGCATGCGTAGCGAATTACATCCTATTGATCAAATCTTAGAAAAACGTTTTTGCCAAGGATTTGCAAGAATTTTCACTGGTTCATACGTTTCGACATTTTATTCCGACCCTTTAGCACTTTGCCAATAAATGTAAATGAATACTAAACTCACGCTTATAAATGATCAATTATCCTCTATACTATGATAGAGACGATTTTGCATTCGAGTCCTTGTATAAAAAATAGCGGTTCACGACAAGTAGTCTGCTTGTTTTGAAATTTCTATACAAGTAGAAAGAAATTGCGCTAAAATATGCTTACTTAAACAGCAACAAAACAAACAAAATTTATGGTACGTATGAGAATTCTCGAAAATAAGTTTGTTCGTTCAATATTATTAACATTTTCTAAAACAATCTGGCACTCATTGTTATCTAACGTTCTGCTTACTTATCGTTCTTGTAAAAATTTGTCAAAAAGTTTGCAAATAATCAAAAGAAAATGTTAATAACATATTCACACATTCATCCTAATATTTAGATATAGTAATTTGTATGAAAAGTTGATAGTTTTTCATAACAAAGCAGTTCAATTTTGGATTGATCAGTCATTAATATAAATAAGAAAGCAGCTAATGAAAGCATTTTATTTTTTAAGTCAATCTTCGATTAATCTTGCTTTTACTGGAACATTATAATAGAAGTTTGTGATACATTTCACCATAGATATCTCGTCTATTCATAGAATTTCTCGATTTTGAGAATAAAGAACTATAATGATGGTCAATATTTTATTATAAACTATTGTTTTTTCGAATTAAAATCATTTCTTAGTATCTGTTAAATGGAAACTTGTAAAAGAAGAAAATATTAGATAACATGAAAAAGATTGATTGAATTATTTATTTCCTTGTCTATCTAACACATTGTAGTTCAAAGTGATGTTTTATTTTTAAATCATGATTTCAAGTTTCTTCAACTGTCTAATATAATTGTAATTTAGAATGTCTTCAACGAAACGAATAATAATCGAAGTGTAAAATACAGAATATAAAGAAAATAAGGTAATGATAACATGTAATGTACATTTCATCAGTGTCAAATCGTCACATTCTCGTTGAAGATTTATAATCGTTGTGTTCTACACGATCAAGTAGTTACAACACATATAATTAATGCATGTGATTTCAAGATGTGTGAATTGAAGTATCTCTTTTTCAAAGGAAAGGCAACGGTTGAGCAAAACTACATAAAAGACTATAAGAAACTATTAGAAGGAATCTTTGAAAAATAATTGTAAGATATTTAAAAAACAAAAGAAAATTATTTTGTGATATTAATATTGAATGAATGGAAAATTTAAAAATAAATGTAATTGTATCATGAGATCGATCGACTGCAAGTTTGCCTTCGATAAAATAATTAGATGACATTTAAATACTATTCATAATAGTTGAGCCTGAAAAATAAATCTTAAACTATTTCTTTTTTTCATATCTTCAAGTTGATTCGAGACAAAGAAAAGTTATTCGTTATATTGCGTTGATTCTTTTAAAGCCTATTGTTAACATACATCCTCATAGCGTGTACATTTACTTAAGATTTATTTAAGATGAATATTTTTCACAACATGATATATAAATGTTAAAATATACTTAGAAAAATAATTTTACTTATGATATATTCTTTTAAAAGACTTTGATCTCTTTTATTCCTTTTCTAGTTCGTACTTAATATAACATTTGCTGCAGCTCATACACATGGAGATTATATTATTGAATTTTGAATTATCAAATATGGCAACTAGAAGGTACCTTTATTTTTAAAGTAAAACAAACTGTGATCAACAGATTAATTTAATAAAATGAAATAAATCTATTTTTTTTATTAACAAACAAGAAAAACGAATAGGTATGTTGATTTTATTTATCGGTAAATGTTTAAGTTTTGACAAGACTTCTGAGTGACTAGTCGTCGAAAACAAATTCAATGAAAAAATTGCTTAGATTAGTCAGAATAAGTATAAACGATTTGCTTGCTGATAGACTATCCGTAGATTAAGAGTGCGGTGAGTATTTTTTTAGTTCATTCAAGTACATTATATGAAATATTCACTTATCAATTCATGATCTGTAGATCAGTGGTTTATTTGATATATAAAAATGAAGCTTTATCATTAAGAAATATATTGCTATCATACATTTCATAGTGATATATATATATATATATATATATATGAACTCTTATTTAGATTAGTATTTAAAGCAAATGGCATTATTATTGATAATAAATATTTTCTTCTCAATATTATTTTCAAATACAATTCTATTACCATTACCATTCAATCAGTATGCTTATATGCTTGCACGAGAAAGAATTAAACAACATGATAGAAGTGTACAAGCTCAAAATAGTTTAAATTCAAACGAGAAAGTAGTTAATTTGTATTTAGAATTGTTACAAGCTAACGAATATGTTAATACTAAAGATTATTTTTATCCATCACGCCCAATTGAGACAGAAATTAAAAATATAACCAATAGTATACTTTATCATTTCTTAAAATTGTTACCTAAAGGTGGAAATCTGCATTTACATGAATTTCAAGTTCTTGATCGTGAGTTATTACTCGAGTCTATAAAAGATTCCGCTGAATATGATTTATTATATATTTGTGATCAAAATGATTGTATCACAAATAAATATTATCTAAGATATTTTAAAGGAAACGTTTCTTCTGGTTGGACCAAAGTCAAAGACTCAAATTGGACTATTTCAGATATTGTTAAGAAAACAACGTTAATTGGAATTTTAAATGATCTTAAACAACCTATATATTCTACTGATACAAAAGCTCGGTGGAATTTAGCCAATCAATATGGCGTTTTTCAATTTTATGGAGACTTAGTACGATACAATGCTACAAGATTTAATTATATGAAATTGGTCTTAGATCATGCACTTCAAGAAAATATTCAATTATTAGAATTCCGACGAGGATTTTTCGAAAGTTTATTCTCTTTTGATGAAGACGGTTTGAGAATACCGATAAATGCTACTGAAGAACTAGATTTATTATTAAAATTCAAAGAAGATTATAAATTGAAAAATCCTAAATTAATTGATTTTACATTTATAATTAATAGCCAACGGAGTTCACCAAAAGAACAAATCAAAATTCATCTTAGTAATTTAAGTGATCTTCAGCGTTTGTATCCAGATTTTATTCGTGGATATGATATGGTTGGTGAGGAAGATCAAGGTCATACAATTCTATTTCACAGTGAAAGTCTTATGAATGCATTTAATTATTCAAAAACAACTAATGGATCATTTAATTTTCTCTTTCATGCTGGTGAAACTAATTGGCCTGAAAGTCATCTTGTATCAAATTATGGTGATAGTGTATCAACATTTGAAAATATTTATGATGCACTTGTACTTCGAACTCGTCGCATTGGTCACGGACTTAGTTTAGCTAAACGTCCAGATATGTATGAATATATTCGTGACAAACATATAGCAGTTGAAATTTGTCCAGCAAGTAATCAACTATTAGGTGACTTGAATCTGCTGTTGCTTATTTATTTATTTAAACATCTATTTATGTTCTTTTTTTCCTGATAAAAGGCTATGTTGCTGATCTTCGAAATCATCCCGGTATAGTTTATCATCGAAGTGGAATTCCAATTGTATTATCTGGTGATGATCCAGGAAGTTTTGGTTATAACGAATTAACAATAGATTATTATTTAGCAACAATGGCATGGGGTTTAAATCTTGCTGATTTGAAACAATTTGCCTGGAATTCCATTCAATATAGTTCACTTTCCGATAATAGAAAACTAGAAGGATTTCAAAAGTGGGAAAATCAATGGAATTCATTTATTGATTCTTCATATAGATTAGCATGTGGTCAAACATTTCCAAATATAATTATAAATATATCTCATATATTACCTTCATATGGTCCACATGATCAATCTGTTAATGTAACACTCTTTGGAGCAGGCTTTGAAATAGCAATATGTAAAAAGATTATTTGTAAATTTGGTGCAAAAGAAACACAAGGAACATTTATTGATTTAAACGAAATTATTTGTTCAACACCTGCAAACAGTAATGATCTTTTAACGGTACCGATTTCAGTCGTTATTGATAATGAGACTTTAGAATCAGGATTTAATTACACATTTGTCTCGTCATTACTAGTTATCGATGATGGAACTTTAACTATAACCAATTCATCAAAAAGTGACAAATTTTCGATAATCAATCAAAAGTTGATTTTATTTTCCCTCGTATTACTTTTAACATTCATCATATAGATTGTAAACAATAGAATGAAAAATAATAAAATAGCGAAAAATATGTTTGATCTTTAGTTTTAGTTTTCACTAAAAGTGGCATTCGAAATATAAATTGACTTAGAAAATGATAATCTTTCTTCGATAAATTCATTTTAATAGATTATCTGAAGAATCTATTTATTGATGAGAGTTTATTTTTGTTCTATTAAAAATTACATTGAACAGAAGATTTATGAATATAGGAAATATCAATTTAGTTTAATTTTAATCAGCTACTGATGAAATCGATCTTGTTTCTTGAAATCATTTAATCGATTACATGTTTCTCACTAAAACTAAGGTAAATGATCAAAAAACTCTTTCAACTAAATATCAAATATCTCAAATATCTCAAATAGAATATAGAAGTTTAGCTAAATATATATATATATAGCTATTTATATACGTATACAAGAGCGGCCATTGAAAAAGAACACATTTCGACTTATCAATCATCAATACCGTCTGATCCTTAGTTCTAACTTTCGTTCTCAACACAATATCTTTCTTTTCACAATAAGATGTACTGCGAGTGTAGAAAACTTCTGAAAAAATTAATTCTAGAAGCAGATAGCTTTTTTAAGTTTTCAACAATTCTTTTCTTTTAAAATATTTATGTGAAATGAATCTTTATGGTCGAAAATCATGGCAGATCTAATGTTCGATATGTGAATACTGCATAGATTTTGAATTTAATTTAATTCGAATATAATTTCCATAGGCATTTCTTCTCATTAATAAAAAAAACATATTAAATACTACTACTAAGAACTTGCCTAAAACTTGAATACATCTGTAAATAATAGACAAGAATTAATTTTAATAATTCAAAAAAGAACAAATCCAAACATCCCAGTATTGCCTAGAAAAAAAATAAAATGATGTTATACGAATAGCACTCCAATTATACGCAGAATAATGCACAGATGAGCACCAGAAACCGAGAGAAAGAAAATAAATACAAATTATGTTTATTTTTCTTTCTTCTTGATTATTTTATGCATCTTACAAAAATCACATTTGTAAATATGAAATTTCATTGACATAATTCTATTCATTCTTTGCGAAACATAAAGAGATATTTCGTTGTATGATTATATTATTCGATACAAATGCCCAGTGAGAAACAAAATCACAATACTGAACTGATCCATGAAATTTTCCTTTTATTGACGTATCAATATGACCGATAAATGTACGCATATAGTTACTTTTCAACTCAAGTGAATGTGTTCACTCAACATTTATCAGTCGTATTGTTGAGAATAAATCAAATTTTAAAAAGTTGTTTTAAATCAGTATACATCTATACTATCGTCAGGACATGAATGTCAATAATGTTCAACTGAATTCAAGCTATCATTTCATGAATACTTCAATTATTCGTTTGAACTTAACACTACATAATTTATGCTACGCAGTTAAAGAAGACTGGGATACTTGAATGTTAATAGCCTTGTTATGAATAGCATTCATTCTACTAATGAGACGATTCAACTCATCATTACGATTCTTCTCCATATCACGTTGAAGAAAAATACTTAGAAATCTCACTAGCTATAATAAGATTTGCAAAATATTTTCCCCACTACTCGTGATTTTAATAAGATCAACGCTGAACAAAGTTTGACCACTTATTTCAAAACACATAACTTAGCAAAATTAAAAAAATCGTAAGCTGATGCAAAGAAAATATCAACATGAATTCAAAGTTCAGAAACGATGTTCATTACCATGTAATTAATGATTATTTGCTTACAAATTCTCAAGTAATGCATTGTATTCTGCTTACGATACAAATGAAGTTGAATTGACATATTTTAGACATAGCGCTAATAAAAAGATGATAAATTCTTCGAATCTCTTGAAACTTACGCAAAATCATCTATTTTCAATCTCCTTGATTTAAAACTGGTCAACATTGCAAATCGACATGCTATTTTACTTATGTTGTTTTTCAAAGACTACAAATAAAACGCCAACTTCTCAGTATGCTTAAACTTTTTAGTAGTCATTTTCTTTTGTTTTTGTAATACGGCGTTATGGCTAAATCAGTTAGTAACAGATACTTGAGCAAACGTTTTCTTTTACGGATTTCGATAGATGTGCGATGTAATATTGGTGAGAGAAATAACAAAGAATTGAGTTTCAATGAAATTTTGAAACGAATTTTTATAATATTTCTTTTATTTTTACGCAGTACTATAGATGAAGAGAAAACTCTCATATCTGCACTCACACCCATCATTCTCTGAATGGCAAAAAGAGAAGAAGAAGAGACAAAAGTTAACATGTAGCATTGCATTTTGTTCATATCAATAATCATAATATTTACTTATTGCTGTACTTGATGATAATTAATACCAATTTTAAAAATTGTTTTTCATAAGAAAATATTCATATCACATTTCTTAAATAAAGAATGAATCGTATTTAACTTTTTCTTTTGAAGATATGTGAGACGAACGGAAATTCGATCATAATAGATCCATGAATAGAAAATATTTGTTTTGAATATTTTTCCTTTTCAAGGTCGTCATTAAAAGTCGAAATCAATTTAGCATATCTATTCTCAAATTCATTTTCAATTCAGAATAATCATAATAATCACATAAATATTTCAATTAGAACATGACTTAACATTTACTTAGTATGATTATTGAAGAAAACAAGAACATTTATGAATTATTTTTTAGCATCGATATGATGATTCATATAACTATATCTACTATGTTGTTAAGTGAGATTATTGCTATTAATGGATTCATGGAAATTTTTCGTACAAAATTTTATCTTCAAAGTTATCTACTTAGCAATAAACGAAATATCTTTCTATCTATTCTCTATGCAAAACCTTGTACTGAATAATTTTTATCGATCATTAGATAGTATCAGAATTTTTCCATTCATATCTGAAACTACGAATATTATTCCGTATTTATTATTATTTTAGTCTTTCAATTCATGAGAACGATATTCATTCGTATACTCTATTAGCTTATGGCCTAATTAAAATGAGTATTTTCGGTCGAATGTTTGGTTTTCTATTCCAAAATGAATAGCATAATCGAAAAATATAGTGAGATAATAAAGAAATTGTTGATAGCATTAGTCACAAACATAAATACATTTTGTTGAATGATATACAGAAAGCTGAAAGAAAGTAATTGTTTCTGATTAATAGATTAACTCTCTATTGCATTGTTTTTGTATATCTATTTATGAACAATAAAACCGTTTTTAATAATATTTCTATTGTATGTTGGCGGATCATAAACTTTTTCTTCGTCGATTTCACATCTTGGTTTCGGGATACGTGAACCGCGTTTCGCTCGATTTTGTGCGATAACATCCATCAAACGCAAAGGTGGTTCAGTAGATTTTGAAACATTCGGTCTACTTAATGAGTCAGGTATGAGTGGCGATCGAGCAGTTTGTTGTTTTCTAGGCGATGATAATGGAGATATTTCATTGTGAGGATTGAATTTAGCAGGAGGTAGTAATGTAGGCGATTTTTGAGTCACCATTGGACGAGGAGATGGTTGATGGGAAGATCGACCAGGCGAATAAGAAACAGGTGGACGAAATGGGGCTATTGCCGATGCTCTTGCAGATGAAAGAGGTATAGAAGGGTCTTGGGTATAGACTATACGTTGAATAGGTTGGGATTCTTCCATATACTGAAATAAAAGACAACAAGAATAATCTTACGAATATAAATTCTTGAAAACAGTTGAAATCGTAAATGATTGAATAAAGTCATTTCATCTTACTTTTTGCTTCGGAACACGTTGTCTGACAACGTATTCAACTTCTTCTTGACTTTCTGGTCTATTATCATAATTATCTGAATAATCATCATCAATAATGTATTCAATTTTTTCAGTCGGTTGTTGTGCTTCATAAATTCGATCAACAATGCGTGTATTTTTTCGTCGTCTAGATGAAGCATAAGTACGTCTACGAGGTCTTACAATTACTTGCTCTTCCACATATTCATCATCATCATCATAATCATCGTCATCATTACCATTATCATCATAATCACCATATTGGTGATAGATTCGACGGTGAATTAATTTTGGTGCATTAGATTGAAGTTGTTGTGGTCGTTGTTCTTCATCTTCTTCTGCAACAGTTGGCATATTTTCGAGTTGTGATATATCATAATCATCACCATATTCAACTGGAACATGATAAATAACTTTATGATCGCCATAATCTTTTTCAACAACATTATAACTTCCTTTTCTTGTTTTATTTGTTACTACACCATGTCTATTATTTGCAGGTGTGAATTCATCAGATGTATAATAATCTGATGGTATTCTACTTGTTGTCATCACAGCAGGAGATCGAATAAAAATAATAACGGTAAAAAAAGTAATCAAGCAGTTATAGTATTGAAGAAAAGAAAGCAAAAAATATAACTAAATCGCCAAATCACCAAATCATTGCTGGAGTTCTTTCTTTCTTCAATCGAAGAAAATAAAAGAAAATCAAATAAAAGTGAGTCAAAATTTAAAGAGAAAAAAAGAAAAGATCAAATTACACGGTACGTAGTCAACCAGAGAACTATATACATAAGAAACCTATTGAATTATACTTTCGCAATTATGAAGATATGAATAGAAATCTTTGTTTGTCATAAGAATATTATTGATCATGAAATTATGCTTTAATTAATTGCTAGGCGAATAGAATGATGTTTTACACAAAAAAAATTAAAAAGAAAAACAATAACAACTAAGAAAAGAAATTTCTTTTTTTTCTGTTCTAAACATTTTCTTCGTCATTATTTTCATCCTCTAATAATTTTTCTCTATTCCATTCGGCCCATTCAATGGATGATAAATCATCTGGTTCTGTTTCAGGATGTTTAACCCAATGTTGTCGTTGAGCGAATTCAAAACAAACAAATAAAACTGCCATCATAATGTAAGCAACAGCAAATCTCCATCCATCATCGTTTTTTTTTGTTAAAACTCCAACACCAGGCGCATTAATTAAACCAAAAAAAGCGAAAAATGCTGCTAATAACGACCATATAGCAGCTCGAATAAATTTTCTATCAATCATATACATGAAAATGGCGGTGATAAATATACATTGAAGAAGACTTCCACCAGAAAAATTCAATAGACCCCTATATGAAAATCCAGATATGTGTGCAGTTACATTTCGATTAAATTCAGTTTGATTTATAACAAAACTTGTATAAGCATCTGAAACACCACTTATTATTGTACCTTTAGTCCAATCAGCTACAATTGGCATAAGACCAAGAAGAAATGCTGGATAATGACGTTTAGGTGTTATGGCAAGAGTATCGGCACAAATCACAAGACCAATAAATATCTATATGCAGATTTATTTACTTTCTATAAATAAACAAAACTCGTCGTGACATGTTTTACTTACAATAATTGGATTAACTGAAACGATAGCAATTATTGAAAGCAGAAGAGCATTTATACCAAAAAAACATAAAGGTAAAAATGCAATGCCATTGGCTATTGAATAAGCTTGTTTAGCACCCATTTTTTTAAATGCTGGATGACCAATAAACGCTAAATGGCAACTATATTCATATTCTAATAGTTTTTTTTTACGATTTTATACGACTCATTTTCTCAATCGTTTCAAGTAATAGAAATAAATTTGAAAATTTTTAGAATATTCTTAAAGAAACAACATTAATACATGTCTAAATACAGTGCACAATAATAAATGTCCTTGTTTAGGATATGTTTACATCATGTTTCATGACGAAAATGATAAAACACTGATAAGACATTTAGGGAAGAACTGTTGGACCCAAAATTTATTTGATTACAAAAATTTGAGAAAAAAATATTTAATTTTCTTATTGCAAAATATGTCTTACTTGTCATTCCAAGGATCGATCCAAAAAGACTTGCAATCAGTGTACCAATACCGTCAGCAAACATAGCTTCACGTGTCGGATAGAAATCTCCGGCTCTTTTAGCTGATTCAACACATTGTATTGTTCCAATTGCAATTGATATGGCTGTTGGTATTGTTGTCGACAGATATGGAGTTATTTCATTTATATGTGAAAACATTACTTGAATAGGAAATACTAATGGATACGGTTTAACAATCAATGTTGCATTTCGTACATCTACAGCTTTATTCAATGATGTTGACCATCCAAGAATGGTACCAACGACTAGAGCAACAAATGCAACTGGCACAGGACCAAATTTTACTACAAATTTCAATAAATCAAATCATATAGAATTTGTTTTTGTTCTTTTTATAAATTTTTCAAAAATGTTTTACCCCCAGAAAAATAGCCAAGCATAACAATTACAAATGGTAAAAAAGATACAATAGGTGATGCAGCTACTTGCAAGTATTCATTTAATGCTAAATAAGTAAAACCAATGCCTGAAATTGATGAAAGAAGTGCAACACCAGGTGTATTTTTTCTAATAAATTCGCCAACAACACATAAGAGAAGAAGAATAATGCCTGCTGTAAAATTGCTGGCTAATGCCACATACCAAGCTAATTCTTCACATTCTCGTTTATTACGACCACTCTGGCCATTAATACATCCAAAATAAGTTGGCAATATTATACTAAAAATAAAAGCAACTAGAAATCAAAATAAAAAAAAGAAATTATTTCTCTTTTAATTGAATATTAATAATTTTACATGCTCCCGGCGTGTTAATACCATATGGCATCGTGCATACATCACCACGATTTTCTTTATAAGCTAGTTTTCTTGCCATATACACATAATATAGATTTCCCCATAACATAGATAGTGATACGCTAAAAACAAAATACGAATTCATCTATTTTAGAAAAACAAAATTCATTTTTGCTTTTATTTTACCCAGGAATAATTTTACCATAAATAATATCATTCTCGAATACAATTCTAAGGCCTAGTATAACAGCTAATAATGTTGCTAAATTATTCATAAATAAAGCAACAAATCCATCGATGTCACCAAGAACAAATAATGGAAACTTTGGATTGTGTCTAAATGCACTGATCCATTCTGCTGGATGAAATGTGAATAATGCTTTTGCTTCTCGTCCTAATGCATTGACATTGGAATAAAATACTTCCTGAGCACTGAAGTTTTTATTTGATTCTGAAAGACGTTTCACAGAAACAGCAGGTCCACTATTAATTCCCATTAAACTTTCAGCTGGTACAAGAATAATAGGAGGCGATGATGATGGGCTTGAAGAAGCCATTTCGATTAAATCCGCTTGATTCACTACAAAAAGAAAACGAAAAAAAGAATAAAATGTCAATGTCTTATCACTATTTATACTAGTAGATTTCTTTTTGTTTTATTTGCACATTTATTTGCAAACATTATTAGACATGATGAGAAAACTTTTACAAGAAAACTATATCAATCTTAAAAGAAATGAGAAGTTAATAAAATATGATTTTCTATTGTGAATAATCGATATCGAGTCAGTTTATTTTAGATAGATAATTTTCTCTTAATTGATAAAAATATTTCTAATTTTCTGCTCTGTTATGTATGGCTATATGAAGACCTACTTCTCTGATTTTTAAATAATACTTGTTTTCAACCATATATATTGTATATCGGTACTAAAGAGAATCAGAGATTATAAATATCAGAGATGATTAAAGTAAATGATATAATCAATAAGAATTTAATTGTTTTATTTAGCATATGTTAGCATACTTTTCTTAGTTATAAGAATTTATTCTACTGAATATAGCCATTATCACATTTATGAAAGATAAGAGATGAAAATAGAATGAAAAGCAAAAAACAAAGATTCTTAATTTTTTCATACGATAATAGTGCCTTTGAGATGTTAGACTATCTTGTTTTGATTGAAATCATTTATGAATAAGTCATTTTTAGACATCAAATTTTGACTTGGATTCTTGAAGTTGCAAACAGAAAACATGATTTTCAGTGAGAAAGGAAATTTTTAAACAACATATTTGAGATTTTATAATATGTACATTAGGAAACAAGCGTCATCTATTGAGATTTTACTATTATATATTGAATAAATGCATGATTAATGTTCATGTAAATAATTATAATCTAAATGATAAAAAAAATTTAATATTTTTATAAGAGAAAATTTCAGTTACAATATTTTATTCTTTTACTATTCGTCTAAAATATCCATCGATAAAAAATCAATCAATTATATTCTTCAGAAAAAAACTCATGAACAATGAATGTACTTGAAAATCCCTCGCCTGATTTTGAACGTCAATTTGTTCTCGCAATAAATGCTAGACGAAAACTTAAAGGCGTAGGTATATGAGCATTTGTGTTCTATTGATTATTAAGATTTTAAATTTTTAGAATAAACCAAAATTTGTTATAACTTCAAATCAAGTATTGTCCTCAAATGAAGAGAAAGAAACTAATCAAGTCATTTTAACTATTAAAAGTATTCAAACATTATTACTTAGTTGTACTGATAAATGTCCACGAGCTTATAGTGCAAGGTTAACTTGTTTTTCAATAAAGATTTAAACATTCTTTATGGTTTTGTTTTTATGTAGTTGGTGTAAAATTCTACGTGTTCAAAAACTTCAACAAATTGTTGTTATTGTTTTGAATGGTATAACAGATGAAAATTATAATAGACTCAACGACACTGAACTTGTTCAAGAATGGCAACAATTGTTTACTTCGGTAAAAAATTGATCGAAAATGATTTTATCATCTTGTTATACAGCGAACACGAATATTCAATCTTTCTTAGATATAACTATTTTTGAATAAGAATATTATTAAAATCAATTAGAGTTATAACAGACCATTGTCATAGCTTCTCTATCGAAATTATCATCAGAGACAAGTGTCTGGTAAAGATTTCATTTAATAGTACATTGAAATATAGAATCTTAGTGTAGTGAAATCTATTTTCTCTACTTTAATACTTCAAATGCTTACATTTCAAACAATATAAGTTATGCTTGAGAAAAGCAGTTCTTTTTAACTAAAAACAATGGTAAAAAAAGATTATTTAAAAGAATAACAATTACAAAATTAAATGAAGAGTTAATATAAATTAGGAGCATTATTTCATTGATAAGAAAAAGCATCTCAGTAATGAGACAATGATTATTTGTGAAAATATATTTTACTTATTTCGTAGATACGTGATTAAATAAACATTGAGACAGACACTTAATATTGTAAATCAATATTACGTTCAAATCGAGATAATAATATTTGTGTGAAATCAAAATGAACTTATTACATATAGATAAACATGATTCAATCCAAATCTCAGTCGATTAATTTAATCGAGTATCTAATAGAGAAGCAAAATGTATTAGTTGACAGGATTTCGAAAAAATTCAATCAGCTACTCATCAAGGAAATTATTACGATTTCATTAGAAATTATCTTTATCAAAATTGTATTAAAATACATTTTTATTTCTGTTAAGGATAATGTTTGTCATACATTCCGTTTTCATACGCAGAAGAATATTCCATTTATCGAACAATTTAGTAAAATAGCAGCAAAAACAAAATCTACAAATCAATCACAAGGTTTGATCTTTTTTCGAAAACAAAACTTAATACTTTTTTGAATTCTCAATAAATTGGTTTTTAGATCGTTCAACATTAAAAAGTAAAGCTGAACAACTAAGTAATAAAAAACGTACATTAGAAGAGACCGATGAAAATTCATCGCAAATATTAAAAAAATCTAACACGGATCAATATTCTCGTGTCAACTTAGTTTTAAATTTAAAACAATTAATAACTGGAAATTATCCTTGTCCAATTTATAATCAATTTAAAAATTTTAAACAAATTAAATCTTCATATAAACCAATAACATCGTCAAGTAGAATATTTGCATTGGACGTTGAAACGGTTTGTTTTTTTTGTCTTTCGTTGATAGAAATTTTAAAATCAGTCCTCAGCGTTTTTTTCTCTTTTAGTTTTCTGACATGATAAACAATCGACAAGTTCCCTATTGGATTTCAATTGTTGATGAAGAATTAAATTGTATTTATCAAACATTAATCAAACCAAATGAAAGTCAACACATGGATACTTATCAGCCACGGTTTTCTTACTTTCATTTTATTTTATTTTCAAATACAATTTCTTTTTTCTTTTTCGTTTAGTCGTGAACAAGTGATTGAAACTGTTCCAAATATAAGTGAAAAAAGTTTGGAAGAAGTTCATGAAGATTTCAGAATCTTATTTGATGATGATTTAATACTTGCTGGACATAGTATTGAAAATGATCTTAAATATTTACAAATTTACTATCCATATATTATTGATACTTCAATTATTTTCAATGTTACCGGGACAAGATTAGAAAAAACAAGTTTACAAAAACTATACGCGATTTTTTTTGGGTAAAATATTATTATAATATCAATTGAAACGATGTGCAACTATCTCGTTTTACTGTTGTTGTTGTTGTTGTCTAGACGTTTAATACAAAAGACTCGCCTAGAACATGATCCAACAGAAGATGCGCGGGCGACAATGGAATTAGTACAATTAAAACTTGGTAAAAGTACGTACCGTTTATTGCGTTAAATAGAACTTTAATTAGAAATATTTAAATAAGATATTGAATTTGGTGATTGGTTTCTTGGTGGTGTTGATCAATTGAAAGTTTTAGGAAATTATGATTCCTTACAATTGGATGAGAATATTCAAGAATGTCAAACATTTTTAGCACAAACTAAATTTGGTTTACAAGAAGATTTTTTTAAAAGAATTAAACATCAAAATAGAGGTTAGTAGAATATTAAGAACGAATAACAAGTTCAATATATCTCATGAACTATTGATAATTTTCTTGCAATAGTTAAAGAACTAATTAGTCGAAAAAATATTTTAAAATGAATAATTGATTTTATCATTTATTTCATTGAACAACTGTAAACTTGGTTGATTTATAAAAACAACTAGTCACATGATTTCGTTCATGAAGAATCAAATAGTATCATTGAATATTAATTCTCTAAGCAAAATAAAAAATTAATCCGTATTGAAAAATTATTATGAAATATAGTCAATATGGTTCTTTTTCTTGGCAAATCTTTCCTATTTTTAATTTTATTTCTATTAGACTCTCAATGATAGATTTATTTAGCCAGTCGAATAGTTACAAGAAGTAAATGAGCTATTATTGCATTTACAGGATTATTCTATTCGACATGAAAATACTTTTCAACAGATAGAAAACGAATTTTCTGAGTCATTCCTGATGATATTGATAAAATATTCTAGTTATGTACCATCGAAATGTTCTTTAGAATTAAGAATTCCTTTTTTATCATTATGCAAATAGCGAATAGATAATTTTCGTCGAAATTTGAAAACGAAGGATCACTCAAGCTTGTTTCTCCTAAAAGTTTTACAGGAATCCAAAACATATGTTAAGGCTTAATGAAAACATTCTATATTGTTTATTATGTGTAAGTTTCTAATTCAAACATGGATATTGATGATATTAATTATCGGAAAGAAATTCGAAATCAAGTAAAATATCATGTCTGTTTAAGTTGATTCTTTGAAAATTTGACCAAATCAATTTTACTAATAAAGTGCATGTATTTTGGGTTAGTTTCTCTAAGAGAAGAACATTTGATCTTAAACGATTACGGATAGTCGTGAATGTTCTAGGTCATCATGTTATACAACCCTCTTCATTTACACCCAGTCTAACTATTTAATTAGCATTACTATTAAAGAACATGTTGTTAATTGTCTAAAACAGACGTATATAATGGTTCATAAAACTTTGATGTAAATGATATATACTTAAAACACCGCTGAAGGTTCCTACTGCATATTAATTTTAATATTGTAATTTAATAAAAATTTCTTTTAGCTTTGGTTATTGATCAAGCATTAAATAATACAAAAATTTCTTTACCAACAATGAAAGTTAATTCAAATCGTCAAGTTTTTAAAACGTCTATTGAAAAATTATCTACACATGAATTCCTTTGGCTTCAATTCTATGTTTCATTAAATGATGACCAATCGTTTGCTAAAATAACAAAATATATCAAAAAGATTTATAAATCGTTACGAGAAGACTCAATACTAATTGGAATTTTCTCTGATCAAGATGATTTTGGTCGATGCTTTGTTAGAATTAAAGATGATGAAAAATTGTCTCCATTAATTATTAATGGAAAAGAATATCCGTATGATTTAAAATTAGTCAAAACTACATAAAATAAAAATTGTTTTATTGTTTTTTTTTCTATATCGTGTTTAAGATAATAATGAACAAAGAACTAAGATTATTATCGTTTGTTAACGATGAAAGATTCAATTGAATAATTCTATTTTTTGAATAGTTAAATATTAGAGCAAACGCTTTTTTATGTATCAGCGTTGTTTTCTTTGTATATCAGTCAAAAAGGCTTGCAAAAACTCAATCATTTGTCTTTTGAAAGATAGTTAACGAAACTTTCTCAAAAGTTCATTTACAAAATATTTCAAAAGCACATAGAGATGCATTTTTTATGCGTAAAAAAACGTCAATTAATAGACAGATGCCTCTATTTAAAAAGAATCTATAGATTTTTATACTTGAACATTGTCTATTTGAATATGTATCAATATTTATTGAATATTTTGTTTGATAGAACTTTTTAGATAACATTGGTTGATAGAATCAGATTTCCATAACAGCAATAACAAATTCATATACGTTTTTTTGTGTTACGAACATGTGTTTTTAGAGGAACAAAGAAATAAATACGTAAATTAGTGTCAATGACTATAACAAAATTTGCTGAAGAAAATAATCAGATACTTTTCAAACATTTAATTTCGTCTCTCCAATATGACTTCATATAAGATATAGATGAACAAAATTTATATAAAAAACAAAGCTGAGTAACCGTCGGGCTTTTCATAATATTACATGAGAAAATCAACTAAAATGAAATAATTCAAAATGATTGTTTGCTCGAATATAGTTTGTTTTACATAATTAATATTTTAGTAGCTGTCTCAAAATTTTTATATAGAAATGTTAAATCAACTAAACATGCATAACTTATTCTTTATTCTATATATATAAGAATTTGAATAATTCAATAGAATTATTCTAAAATGAAATCTTCAAAAACGATTCCAACCATGACATTTTCATTTAGTTACAGGCATAAAATCGAATTGTGTTAAATATATATCTTTGTAGACTCTGTATGACTCATAATTTTACTCTTATCTCGTCGGACGACACGTGAGTATCATCACGCTATTAGCCTCTGAATATCTATTCGCTACATGTAACTTTATCTTAATAGCAAGATAGAACAAATAAAAGAATTTCTCTATGATGTTACGAGAAAGATAAAATATAAAACATAATGTGTTTATTTGATTTATTGATAAGGTAATACAATGTTGTGCGAAATAAGTTCATGGTTCGGTAATAATTTCTTTCTCACATGGATGATACTTAGTTTGATTGCAGTCGTTGTGCTTATTGTATTTTCAACAGTAATTTTCTATCACTATTATGTAAAAATAACATTCGAAAAATGGCTGCAGAAGTCAAATCCGAAATATCCACCAGCCGTTGGTGTTCGTACTGAAATTATACTGATGTTAAAAGGTCTTCTGTCTGCAACGTTTTGTCCGGCATTGACATTATACTTGATGGGTAGACAAAAATTGCATGGTTACTGTGGTGTAGGAGAATATGGTTGGGGCTATTTAGTCACTAGTTTCTTTATTATCTGGTTATCAACAGATTTTTTTGAATTTTTTTATCATCGAATGGGACACACTATTGATACATGCTGGAATATACATAAGTCTCATCATCAATTTTTTAATCCAACACCATTTGCTGTCATTGCCGATGAATACTTAGATCAATTTGTACGTGCATTACCATTATTAATTTTACCTGCTCTAATACCAGTTAATATGGATTTATTATTTTTTCAAGTAAGATAATTTTCACAACGTACTAAAAATAATAATAAACGACATATTTGTTTTAGTTTGCTACTTTTTTCTATGGATACGGCATTTATCTTCACTGGGGCCATGAATTTTCTTATCCAGATGCTCATCATCCTATAATAAATACATCGTTTCAACATTATTTGCATCATGCTATTTCTATTAAAAATCAGCCTTATCACACGGGATTTTATTTTAAAATATGGGATCAACTATTTGGTAGTGTTTATCCAAGAGAAAAATGTTTTTGCATTAAATGTCAAAAAGAAAAAGGACAACGTACGCACGACGAGTTTGAAAAACTAGAAAAGCCAGACTACAGCATCTTATTAAATTGGAATTTTTGGTTCAATCATAAGCTTACCTGAAATGTCTGTGATTTGTATTTATTTTTCAATAAAAAAACTTAGCAGAAGCAATAATTGAATCGTCAACTTTGAATAACCAACGATCTTGATATCTATCTAACGAGGGAACATATTCAACTGTCCAATCGCTTTTGAGTCGGAACTATGTATATCATGTAGATCCTAGTGAGCTATGAATACTCTGAAAATAGTTCGGGCAGCTAGTTTATTACTGTCGAGATACTGCATTTTTTAGGTATTTTTAATTAATCACAATACCGTGGTCCCGCTCAGGAACCAGAAAAACAGAGTTTCTAATTCCGACTTGAAAGTTTGCATAGAAACAGGCTTTAATGAGAGTAGTTTATTGTAAAATTTTCAGGTCTTTTGGTTGTTCCTATCCTAGGCTATGGCTAAAAAACATATTTTTTGATCGCTCGTATACTCCCGACAGGTTCCAATGTATTTAATTCAGAACAGGAACAACCAAAAGGTCTGAAACTTTCACAATAGACTACTCTCACGTAGGCCTGTTTCTGTGTCAAGTTTCAACTCGGAATTAGAAACTCAATTTTTTGCTGTTCCTAAGGGGGACCACGGCATTTTTCTAAAGAATATCGTAAAAATGCAGTATCTCGACAGTAATACGCTAACAGCCCGAACTCTTTTCAGGGTATTCATAGCTCACTGGGATCTACATGATGCTCATCGTTCTGGCTCAAAAGCAATTGGACAGTTGGATATGTTCCCTTGTGAGAGCAAATAATCATAAGTTGAATAATTTACTTTCAATTCGACTTAGCTACAGATGAGTTTTTATTATGACAGTATTGAATAAAGGAATAAATTTTGTCGATTAAAAAATATTAATTAATTAATAGTTGGAAACATCAATTCGATTCGTTAGTACCTGAGTAATGCATTGTTTTCAAGGGTTTTGGAAACGAAAAATGTTTTTTTTTTCATTGTTCTATTTCTAGATCATAATTATATCGATGATATAAGATTATTTGACAATACTTAAAATTAGATAAACTAATATAAATTTAAAAAAAAAACGATGAAAACCAATCACCGAAAGTAACTGTTGTAGTGAAAAGAGTTAATTTTATTGTTCTTCTACTTTTCATTCTTTTTTCCGTTCTTTTACTTTCTACTACAAAATCATGATGAAATAAAATATAGCTAGATAGATTGGTTAATCGCGGAGGCATTTATTCGATATGCTATAATAAACAAGTAAAGAAATCAAATCTTTTTCTTTGTCTCTTGCCAAAATATGGAAAATAAATTGGTAATTGTGTATATTTTTTGTTTGAATAGAATAAAAATAAACACATTTTTCTTAAAAACACCTAGACCAAAATTCGCCGAACATTTGCTGCTCAATTAACAGAAAAATATAAACTTAAATTAATAATACCAAACAATGATGCATCGGATTCGATATTTGAAGGATTCATTAATGAAATGTTTAATCAATTACATAAGAAAAGAACTAAACAAGATGTAGAATTATTAAAAGAATCAAATAGAAATTCTCCTTTATTCATACAAAGAAAACAACTTCAAAAAGATATTGAAGATTTTCAAATATTAAATAAACGTCAAGATGCACATGCAGTGCAACAAATCATCGAGCGTGTTGAACGTAGGGCAATGTTGAATAGAAAATATGATAATAGAGAAGTTAAATCTATTTCTCAATTGAATACGCAATGTCAATCTACAATAATACCAACTGTAAAAATGTTTACATTATCATGTTCTTATCGGGTTCGTTAAATATTTCGAATTAAATTAAATATTGAACCTTTTTATTTTTTTATTAGACTTTATGTAGTGAATTAATTGAACGCTTCGACTGGCCATCAGAATTATTTGCATCTGAATATGATCGATGTTTTTGTAAAACGTGTTATCCTTTAACAATGCCTAATGTTTATCAAAGTAATATTGAAAATAAATATCCAATAATTATACCAAGAAATTGGATGAAATTTGGACTAAAAATTGATGAAGTTCAAGCTAAAATTCATCAAATTTGGGTAAAACTAATCTGGGCAAACTAAAAATAAAATGATAAAGATAATCTCGTCGAAAACTTTCATTCTAGGATAAATGGGCTACGTCTTATCATGGTACATTACCTAATGCTGCATTATCAATGATTAAACATAGACAAATTTGTTTGCCTGGCGATAAACTGCTAGATGGAACTCACTTAACTATTCGACCTGGACATATTCAAGAGTATTGTATTGAAAATAAATGAAAGAATTAATTTGTTTTACTTCTATATTTAGTCAGAAAGCTTTTTTCACTTCGCCAACAATTCGTTATGCAGCTCAAAATCATTACGCTACTCCACTTGAATTTACATCACAAAGAGATAAATGTGTTTATACAGCTAAAATTGTTTTACGTTGTCGTCAAATGCCCGATTCATTTACAATACAAGGCGAAACATTAAATAACTCTCGAATAAATGGAGCAGATTTTTGTGATATTATACCTGATGAACAAATTGAATGGAAAACAGATAAACGTGGTACAGTTATTTTTGATGGACTATGCGTTCGATTAACGCCAGTCTACAATCAAACTTTTCATAATACTATTTATCAATCTCATGCTAATCAAACTAACGTTCATAACTAAACGAAAATGAACTACATTTTACTTACCGTTTGTTTGTTTTTTAGTCCGTTTGTTAGATCTAAAACATGGTTCCGTATTTAATTAATTACTTTTATTATACTTTTGTTCAATAAAAATTTATTGAAGAATAGTAATTGCATATATTTTTCAATATTTTCAAAGAAATCAATTTCGAAATAAAGACATATGGATACCCAGTGAATTCGAATGATTAGTTTCATATTCAAACATGCAGCTATTTCACATGTCCAAAACATATCTACTTTAGTTAAAATCCTCCAATAATATATGAGATTTTCCATACAGATTAAAATCGATAATATATATATATATATATATTAGTAGTTATAGAAAAAGCAAAGAAAGAGTAGCTAAATAGTGAAATTTTTCTTCATATTATTTATTTTTCTTATTATAGATATAGAAACAAAGGAAATTTGAATAGATTGATATCAAAGGTACTAAACTATTATTGATTTTGATAACATCAAAATCTTTGTTTCTTTTACTAGACTAATATTTTCGATAAAAAAGACTTCTCTCGTGACATATTTCAGTCTTATTAACATTAATATAACAGTGACACCCATAGACTTGAATCGAACGGAAAAAAACTGTTAAATATATTGATAACACGACGAAAATAGTTCTTTCCATTTCAGGCCTTTTCCTTGAGTCAAAGAATTTTTTGTTTTGATGCGGCTCAATTTTATTGAGAGGAATGTAAGTATGCGCTTTCCATAGATTGGAATGCAATGAATATATTTATCATATATGTATGAGTATAAATTATATAACACGATACCTTTTTACATTTGAATTTTTCAATCGAGTACAAGATTTTTGCTTTTAATACTATGAAGTGAGTAGCTGCCCGATTCAACTTCGAATATAAACGTGTATCCGACAAATGAAATTTTGATACAAATAGATTTTAGCGAAAAATTCAGTTTTCATATGAGTTTTTTAATTGATAATTTATACGTATATACAGGCATAATCCTGTTGATTTAAAGATACATTTAGTTCTTTTTTATTATACGATACTTGTAAATAATACATAGCCACCGACACTATTTTTAATTAGATTTAAGTATACAAAAAGTGGCACTCATGGACACAAAAGTTCACATAAAATCTGGTAAAAGGGAGAAACACGATGTATAGTTCAAATAGGATAAGTTTTGTTGTTCTTTTGCTTCGTTAGTTAAGTTATTATAGTTGCCAACGTTTTTTATGCAAAATGGGAAATTTCACGATCGTTCACAGATTAGGCTCAAGACCATTTAGTAATAGTCAGGGGTTCTCATGCTGTCCAAACATTTCCCCCTGTCATGTGAAAAAGTAGTTTTACCACAGTCTGAGTTTGTTGTCTATTACAAAATATCTTCAATTTAATAACAGTTAATTATGTAAAAAATAAAGCATTCAAATCAGCGAAATAGCCCTTGATTTGTTCACACCCAAAGACCTGTTTCATGTGGAAATTAGTATCGGTTAAACAGCTTCTTTCTCAAAAACATGGAATACATCAGATTTATCGCGCAAAATGAAACAAGAACTTAAAGAGAACGCTCTGTAGATCAAGAAAAGGAAACTATTAAAATCTCTTTTGCAGTTTGATTTTGATAAGCTCTAATCAAAATAAAAAAAACTAATTAGAATAGCAATTTGAACGTTTTAAAAAAAGTGCAAATACAGTTATACCAGCTTTTCCTTAAAATAAAGTTTTGTACCTATGTATGAAACGACCAAAAACTTCCAATTATGACTATCAGCTTTCAGCTCTAAACAAATATCTATATAAGTGACCACAGATTGAAGAAAAATTAATCACGTCACTTTCATATCATTGATCGTATCGATATGGATAACAAACTTTAGAAAATTATTTGTATACACATGTAAATTTTACAAAAGATTTTTTGTTTAAAACAGATCAAATTCGAAATAAAAAAATGCATTCATTCCTATGTGTTCTGTACCTAAATTTATTCGAATGTTGATGAAGAAAAATTCTTCTAAGCGGTACTATGCAACAGTATTTCTAATAGCAAAGATCCACAATAGTGATAAATAATACATAATTCTTGTGATATCAATGTGATACTCTATTTTACACTCTGCTCATAAAAACAAAGTTTCGAGCGTACACCTGCTAAAGAAAAATCGATATTTTACTGTTTATTCTAACCAAACTTCAAAGTCCACTTCTATTGTTTGATTAGTATTTTATTATTTCTTTTTCTAACCGTTCTATGAAATAGTAGGAAACCGATTTTCTTTTATATAATGTAATCGGATACAAATTTTTGTATACTTTTTATTTGAACCTAATAATAACAAATACATATGGAAAAATATCTTTTCTTGAATCTTAATAAAACCACCGATACCTTGGAAACTTTATAATACTTTGGCTGAAAAATTAAATATTATTTTGCACGTTACTTATGAAAATACAATGTAATTTGATACTCCATTGCTTTAGATTTCTTTTACAAACGCTTCTATACAGCAGAAAGACAAGTATCTCTTTAAAATTTTACATTCTGTTCAACTATTTGAACTTTCAAAGACAATTGATTACGGTTAAAATAAACGAAAATAATTACCTATAAAGTATAATGAAGAAAAAAAAGGTGAATCGTTGTGCATGAAAGCGTATAGTCTCAACATGAGATCATTCGCTACTTGAAGAGTCATAAGACGAGACAAGAGTGAGATCGAATTAACTGTTTCATCCTTTTTTTAAGACTACGAAAAAAAAGAAGAGAAAATCAAGTCAACAAGATGATGACAGTGACACCGCACTCTTTTCTCGATGATCAAACGATCCTCTCACCATGCAAACCAACAGGAGTCATACTAACGAACTCATGCCGATTGATGTTCGACTAAAGAGATTGAGAGAGACTGGATAAAAGATGAAATGATACATCATTTTCAATTAATTCAAACTTTACATATTCTTTTTTTATCTTTCTCTTTATTTGAGATGAGGCGCCATCTATGGATTTTTTTCTGTTTTGATTACTCTCGCGGGGCATCTCATCCTTTTTACATTGTTAAGTGTGTAAATGTATCAATGATTCACGCATTGCTTTCAATTCTCGACTCTTGTCCATGTCGACAAGCATATAGAACACTTGAACATCATCGTCTTACTAAGCGGGATTTCATTATTTATTCCTTTTGTTCACATACTAATTGATGTTTCGTTGAGAAGAGAGAGAGAGAGAAAAGGAAAGATCAACAGCAACAACAATAATATTTCTTTTAGAATGTCTGAAAGAAAAAGTCAACTGTTTGCATTTGGCCTTCGGGTACCGCACTCGCGCCATATAACATCGTCTCCCTGTTCTTCTTCTTCTTTTAGTGATGAGTAGATCAACACAAGTCGTTTTCTTCTTCTTCTTCTTGTCTTGCTACTATCACAATGTGTGTGTGTGTGTGTGTGTGTGAAATAATTTACGACTCATGCATGCGTACACACACCAGATATTCTGTTTCAAGTAGTAGAACCAACAGAGAAAGAGAAAGAATTCTTTTTTTATGTTTGTCGATGAGAAATAATTGGCTTCGTCAAACGAACAACACAAACAGTAACGAGAGAGAGAGAGAGAGAGAGAGAGAGAGAGAAGCTCGCAGAAGACGATGACTTTCTGAAAATAAGAAAAATTACTCAAATGCTGTGTCTAAATTTGAGAGCAAAAAGCATACAAGATTTGCCACTGATAAGAAAATATCAAGGTCTTTATTATCATGCAACAAACAAAAGTAATTTATTATTATCAATCGAATCTAATTATAATGAAAATTAAATAAGACTAATAATTTGACAAGAGAAGAAAAAACCGTGTTGTTCTTCACAAAACCGTGATGGCATCAAATATCGGATGAAATTTTTCTGTCTAAAAAAGATAATATCAATATATTGATAAGAGAAGAAAAATATCAAGATGTTTCTGGAGATTGAAAACAAACCGAAACCAAATGACTCAATAGTTTGTTGATACAAACGTGAACAAATAAAAAGAATTTAAAAAAATTTAAATAAAACATAATACGGTTTGCTGTTATATTAATGATAATTAAACAAAGTTTCTTTCCGAAGAATTCAAAGAAAAATGATTATATATTCAATCAAATCATTAATCGAGCATTTTAAAATCGTAGGAAAATCAACTAAATACTTTTTTTAACTGTTTAACTATTGAACATTTGATAGATATGTGATTCACTCGATTCTTTTTTGACCAGACGCCTTGCGTATACAATGGCCGGTCGATTTGGGCTTATCGTTGGTGAATACACACACACACACACTCAAGCGCACATAGTAGCCGAGTAAACGTATGCGTGTGTGTGTACACGTTTCAATATTGATGTAATCAAATCTCAGCTTGACCTTATTCAACAAGCGTCACTATACTAAAATCGGCTGGTTTTTTTCTCTTTTTCTCTCTAGCCTCGTTCTTTTCTCCGGTTCGTCAACGAATATTTTCTTTTCTCTAACAACATTCTCTCGTTTCTCGTTGGTCGTCATCGAACTACATACATATTATAACAAACAAGAACAGCGAGCGGCCGTCTCATTTTTGTTCTTTATCATCACTCGCTTTTTTTCCTATTCGCACGACTAACCATCATTCATTCGTTATTAAAAAATAAAATAAAAAGTAGTGTCTCTGTCTCTGTCTCTCTCTCTTAATGTGCATCTGTTTTAACACGTCGCATTAAACAGAACGTCATGATTGAACGTTTATTAGCACCAACTCCTCCAACACAATTAACAGAACTTATTACTGAATCTCAAGAAGTATAGAAGATTTTCAAAAATTCTCTAATATATATAAATATATATATTATTTTTTGATTTATTTATCAGTTAACTCCAACATCATTAGTTGATTATGACATTGTTGGTAATAATACATTAATACTTGGTGAAAAAGATTGTATATCATGTGGATTGATTATAAAAGATGAGAGTTATTTACGTGTACATAAACATGGAATTTTTCATGAAAATTGCTTAACATGCTACATATGTCATCGATCATTAATAACAATTGGTGGAGGTTATTTTATACGAAATGGATACGATCAACAATCACATTTTATTTGTCGACATGATTATCAAATCGCTAATAACAATAAGTAAGCAGAAAGAAATAACCTTGGTCGTTTAAAATATTCTATACTTATTTTTCTTTTTCAAATAACGAATAAATGTTTCGATGTGAAAAATGCATTCATGCGTAGACAGTTACAATTAATTATGAAGAAAAACGACATATCTATAGCCTAGATTGATATGTGAGAGAACGCGATAGTTGTCATTTAATGTCGTGTGTCGTAAATTGGGAAGTGTCGAGTAGTATCATACAAATGACTTATCTATTGCTTGTTATAGATTCTTTTTTTCTTTTCTTTTTTCTCATCACACCTGTTTTGTCTTATCATCGATTGATCGGAAAGGCTTCATTTATTCTATTGATCTGTCAGAGCTTCTTTCTTTTGCTCATTCATTTTTCCAGCATCATTATCTGTGAACAGTCGCGTTTTTTTGTCAATCATCCGCGTCTAGTACACTATTGAACACATATCAAATCACTGATATAATATGCTGCTGTTTCAAATGAATTGAACTTTTTGTTTTTTTGTTTTCAAGAAATAACGATAATTCTCGACACAGTTGGTGGTGTTCAAAAGTAAAACTATCGAGCTGCCTGAAGCAGCAAAATAAGTAAATCACTTGTGAATAGAAATAAAAGATTATAATCGAAAAAACCTATACGATGGACGATATTAGTCATGGGGGGTAAACTAACATTGGTTTGCTTGAAGCAAAACACATATCGAAATAGATCAACTGAAAATGATTTTCGTTTTTTTTTGTTTTGCTATCAAAGGTCTTATCAAAGTTCTTCGTGTTCAATGTATCTTCCACAATGTTCAAAATGTCAAACAATCATTTCAGCAAATGAATTAGTTATGCGCACTGATGATAAATATATTTATCATATTGATTGTTTTACCTGCTGTTTATGTAATGTAGTTTTAAAACCAGGAGACGATTATGGTTTGCATGGTTCATTATTATTTTGTCGTTTACATTTGGAACAAACAACAAATACAACATTTTCTTTATGTTCGCCGATAAAAGCTCCAACAACAACAAATATAAATATTAAAAAATCTCGACAAAATGGTACAACAACACAACGTAAACAACGAACTAAATTAAATAATCTTGAAAATAATACAAATAATTTAGAAATAACAGGTAAATATTTTAAAAATTAAAAATTTTCTTTGTAACCACAAAAGAAAATGTTTTTTAAAGCTTTTTTACATGGAAACGATCTTTCAAATTCTGATGGAAATTTTTCATCAACAATATTTAATAATTCAACAGTAACCAATCCACAACAGCGAACGAAACGTAATCGAACATCATTTAAACATCATCAATTGCGTATAATGAAAACGTTTTTCGCTCAAAATCATAATCCTGATTCAAAGGGTCTAAAAATTTTATCACAAAAAACTCAATTAAGTAAACGTGTTCTACAGGTAATTATTTAATCTTGAATAGTTTTATTCTTTACATAGTTGAAAATCTTGTTTCTTTTTATGCTTATTTAGGTTTGGTTTCAAAATGCTCGAGCTAAATTACGTCGTGGTCTACTTCAAGAACAAGAAAATAAACAACAAAAAGCATCAACATCAATTGATAATAATAATTCATCTTCGGCAAGTGAATTTTTACAATTGATAAATGATGATGATATGACAAGTGGAACATCGAATGATCGTAGTAGAACAGAAGACGAAGAAATTATTGATGAATTAGATGATTATGACAACAATCAAAATAATGATTCATCAACAACTATCAACACACATGAATTTAATCATCTTATGCCGCCTTATTCTATGTACCCACTTTTGTGATATTTTTTTTTCTTTTTTCTTTATTATTAAACTTCAGCAATCCAGCAGAGTTCAATCGATCAAATCTCTCTCTTTCTTTCGTCTTTTCTTTTTATTGTTTTTCCATATGTGTGATGCTTGTTGTTAGTATTCAAACGATTCAAATTTATGGATGTGTAGATGTCTGTGTGTGTATGTGTGTGAGTGACACAATGTGCGATGATGTGTACAAGATAAGCGTTAAATCAATAGAGCAAGAGAGATTCAAACACGCATACTTATCGTTTACTAAAGTATGAAAAAGAGGAGATCGAACTTCCTTTGTTATATATCAATAGAGAATGGGCCAATTAATGGGTGGGTCATTGTTATCGACGGATGTATGTTTCGAGATTTATTCAAAAGAAATTATTCTAGGGCGGATTTATGTTTTTCGCGTTTATTGGATCAAATTTTTTCAATATAATAAAAAAATGCAAACCATTTTTTGACGATATTTCATGTTCATTCATCTTAATATAATCTTCCTGTCGACTTATCTTCTCTACTTGGCATTGCATGTTAGTTTCATACCGTCTCCTGCTGTGCTATACGATCATGCTCACTGTCAACGGCACTACTGCTGCTGTTGTTTTCTTTTCCTAGACTATTGTATACGTAGAAAGTGGAGAGTAACCCTATTAGATTAAAGGCACGTGTGTGCATATTCGTTTTTTTTTGTCTCTTTTCTTAATTGAACTAATTGTAGGAAGAAGTGAACACGCAAACGAGTCAGGTATGAAAAAAGAACAACTCAACAAAAAAAATGGAATTTTCTTAGCTACTGTCAATGGGTGGAGAATTGAGAACTATTCAAATCGAAAAACACCATTGGGTATTCCTTTGATGATGAGTCAATGGATTCTTCGTTTTTTGCTCGCTCTCTCAAGAGAGAGAGAATGTATTAGGTGCTATGTCATCACCTTGATCATACTCTTCGTTCAAGGTGTCAATGTCGGAACTTTGTGTGAGTGTGTGTGTGTGTGCGCATAGGTGATCATCACAATAGTAATTAGTAATACAAGAAGAGTCGATCTTTCTATCCGTTGTCCGTTTTTTTTTGTCCTGGAACGTGAACAATAATTGAATATGATCTAAATGGAGTAGCTGAGGAGGAATATGTATTGACTAGCATCGAAGTGATAAACGAGTCTAGTCTAATATATTATTAAAGACTATGACGCCATAAATAAACATTGACATTGGAATAAATATGTGAAAAAAAAACGAGAGAAACCTTTTCTGTTATTCTTGATCTTGCTGGGCGGATAACACAGAAATTGACATTCCACCTGCACTAAACTAAAGGTCAATACTTGGATAGTAAAGAAAATATATGCTGCTAATTTGCCAAGAATAATAATATGAACTACTGCACAACTGTTGATTGTCTATAGACAAAAAAACCTACATGCTTTTTTTTCATCGATGAGAAAAAAAACATTCGTAACATTTCTTTTTCTTTGTTTTTTTAAGCTCAAATAGACACAAATATACGTTGCACATTAATGACTTGAAGAAAAACTTCTTTTTTTAACGGAGTTTTCTTTTTGTTTGATTTCTATACAACATACAAACTAAACATTGATATGAAAGAAAAAAAAACAAACGAACAAAAAGCAATACTACTACATGGAACCATATGTTTCCGATTCGCTGAAATTCACCGATGATGTTTTTGAATGGATTGATTCAGTTGGTGAAGATAAATTTGATGAATTTGTTGTGTCTTCTCTTGTTGGATGTACATCAATCATATTTGGCATTGTTAAAGATGGTTGATTTACTTGAGATTGCTGTTGTTGTTGTTGCTGTTGTTGTGCTATCGATGAATGTTGAGATGTTGATGATAATGTATCACTTCGAGATACACTTCGACGATATTTAGCACGTGCATTTTGAAACCATACTTGTAAAACACGTTTTGGTAAATTAGTTTTTTCAGCAAGATTTTTCAAGTCTTTTGCATCTTAAGTTAATAATTTTATTTAATATTAAAAAGAAAAGAAAAAGAATCAAGTAAAAAGAAATTCTAACCTGGATTATGATTTAAGTTAAAATATGATCTCATACAACGTAATTGATGATGTTTAAAACTTGTTCTTACACGTTTTTGTCGTGTATGATGATGATGATGATGATGAGATCCACTTGATAGATTATTATTATTTGTTTGATGAGAATGTATATTATTATTATTGCTATTATTTGAACCATTTCCATCCATATCAACGATATCAACATAGTATGAAGAATCCAATGACGGTGTAAACAATGCTCCTTCGTTTCCAACTAGAAAAATTTTGAAAGTGGTCATTCACTCAACAAATTCTATTCTATATTGCTCATGAGTTTTCAAGTATCACACCCGTATATAATCGATTGAACAGCAGTCTATAATCCTCATTTAAGCTCTTGAAGTGATATTCTCACTTCGATGAATATGTCTGTCAATCATTTAGGAAGGAAAAGAAAAACAGTTTGATCGAAAAAACACATACCCATATTAGATGAAGATGGTGAAAGAGTTAGAAAATGATCTGATGATGACATCATTTCGTGATGTTGATTTTGTTGACGTTCTTTACGTTTTCTTGTGCGTTTTGTTATATTAACTGTTGTTCCTGTTGGTGTACTTGTATTTGTTGGTGGTGTTGATGGTATAAGTGTTGGGATTGGAGATGTATAATATCCCGAATCTTCAAGAAAACCGGTTGGAACAGAAAGTGTAGAATTTCCACTACCAATTTCGACCACACGTCCTGGCAATTGCGACTCATATGATTGTTGTTGTTCAAAATAATGATGACGACAAAAGATCATATCATCTTTTAAACCAAATTCATCGCCTGAGAAATAAAAACCGAATGGTTTCGTTGTTTCTTTTTTTCAATTTTCAATACAAAAAAACAATTCTTTACCTGGATGAAGAAGAATATTACAAGTAACGCATGTAAAACAATCCAAATGAAAAATGAATTGTTTAGCGCGTAGAATAACTTCATCTTGTCGAATAATCGTATGACATCGTGTACAAACACGAGAACAATATCTTCTAAAAAAATATTTTTAGAGCAAGAAAAAAAATATGTATAAAATTAATTTTCTTTTTAAAATAACATACTTAATATAATCATCTTTACAAAAAATTTGTCCATATCTTGCAAAACATGTTCGTTCTTGTTCAAGTGACATACCACAATCAAAACATTTTAAACAAGATAAATGCCAACTACGATCAACGGCCATTAAATAATAACGATCATCGATCAATGTACGACATCCATAACATACTGTCAACATATTATCTAATGTTGGCATTACTTTCTAGAACATAGCAAGCCTATTGTTAATTTCACTGTAAAATGAGGATGTCTAGCTCTTTTTTTCTTTCTGTTTTTTTTTGTTATCTTTTTAGACGGATGTAATATGAGAGATGCATTCTTCTACTTGTGTGAGCAATTAGTTGAGAAGAAAGAAATTGTAGGAGGGGAACAAGACAAACTTTCTTTTGACTCATATAGATCTATAAACGGATGTATGAGATCAATTTTCAAAAAAAAAAGAAGTAGAAGAGGAAGATGGAGATGGATATCCGGAAAATTTTTTATCTCAAATTCTTATACATACTCTTTATAAGATGAGAGAAAATATTTCTTTTTATCAATAAATTTGATCGTTTAAGTCACACGAATGTCTTGTCAAATGTCAAATAAGAAAAAGAAAATTGATAATGATCGTATGGCACCGGTTTATATTTGAAGTCAATTGAACTTCTGTCAAATATTGAATTTTCTTCTATGTTAAACATACAATCATTAAGGAGGGGGGGGGGNGGGGGGGGGCAGAAGAAAAAAGTAAATAAGTGAAACTTTGTTTTCTTTTTTGTAGGAAAAAACGAAATCAGTAGGAATATTCGCTTATCTAAATAAACAGCATGCTCGTGTGACCTAACATCAAATAAACAACATCAGTTCGGAGTCATGGATCATATTTTTATTCGTTCTCGTCACCACCCTGTGAGGTCTTCGACATAAGTCTATATATGTCAAAAAGATTGATTTTCGCATTTTTCTTTATGTTTCCTATTTTACCTTTTTCTTATATACGATGTCAATCGATAATTTGATGATGATTAGGATCAATGAGTTTGGTCTACGCTGCCGACGACGAGTCAAGTATAGACATACATCTGGTTATGCTTGTTCACACTCAACAAGACCAATAACATACATAACGGAGAGAAGAAACAAATAGCAAGAAAGAAATTTTTGCATTAGTCTTTTTTCTATTAACCAATCAAAAAAACTCTCTCTCTGCTTTTTCTCTCTATATACGAGAAAAAAAAAGAAAAAGAAGAACAGTTGTGTTTCTTGCTCACACACCTGTTATAACATGTCATTCTCTTCACCACTAGCAAAGTTCACATAGCATACCAATTGTAGTATAAAATGTTTTGACAGATACGGTAGTGATGTGGTATATCGATATTGATATGTGATGGTGATCAATTGTCTTTTTCTTTTCTCTACTCTATGTAGAAATATGTGCGAACGAAAAAATAATGACGGAGCGAGAAGTCGTTCATATAAATATAAATCAATATATATATATATATATATTGATTTATGAGAAATGAAGCAATGTTGCTATTGATCATATAACAATATAGATAAATAGAAGGCGAATTAGGTCATGCAGATATTAACATTCTCGTGTACAATTAATACTATGATATAGAAAGTAGAAATAAAAAAAAATTCAGAAGCACCTATGTTTATTTTATTTGGGGTTTATAAAAAGTTCTATTCTTTCAATTTATTATCTTGTTTTTGTATTAATCATATATATCGAAGTATTAACCAAATTAGATTGAGCTGTTATTATCATTTGAATAGTCTTTGTAGCAGTGGCCGATCTAGGATTTTTGAAGGGGGGTGCGATTATATGTTAAAAAAACATATTCAGATGCTTTCGAGGTAGTACAAACTTGTTTTTTTTTGTTCATTTTCACCGGGAAAAATCGAAAAATTCTTCCCGGAGGGGGGGGGGTGCGATCGCTTCGACGCACTTCCCCCTAAATCCGCCACTGCTTTGTAGCTGACTTTCATTTTGTAGATGGCGCTTTTCACAGTTCCAATAGGTCTTATAGTGTTTATATTAGATCTGACAGGTTTATGATTAAACACAAACCATCAATGAAAAAAAAAAAACAAGATCCATACTCGTGATTTACGTCATGCAAATAGTTTCTTGAAGAAAGATTAGATAAATTCTATTCAAAACTATTATTCTGAGTTTCTATTAACAAATAGAAGTTTTCACTTAAACCACTTTAAAATTAATCTTCTCATTTTTTCACGTCGAATAAAAAAGTTGCATAGCAATATTACATATCCAGAAGAAAAATACTTGCGAATAAAAGATGATATTAATATTCTATTTAATATACTTTTCTACATTAGTTAATTTAATTGATCATATTAATAATTGTTTTTTAACTATGAATTTTTTCTAATGTTAACAATAGACAGAAATTCTCTCAAGATATAATATAATCTCTATTAGGAGATGAACATTAAAATAAATTAAATAGAAATCGATGTGAATAAAATAAAATGCTAACAAAGATTTGACGACAAGATATATGTTTTGAATCTTCTCTATTCAAAAATATCCAAGAAAAAACAAGCAAATAGAAATGCATAAATGATAGTCGGCAAATCTGTACTACGTAAACCACTCAATTTTTAAACAATATCTAATACTATTTTCAACCAAGTGAGTTATCCTTTTATTTCCTAAAGATAAAGGTTAGATATAAGTTTTTATTAATGAAGGAACATTCAATTTATGATCATGAAACCAACAAAATTTTTCAAAGTATGCAATCAAACTACACACAAACGCTTGTTGTTTATAGCTAAAGTTCAATACAACAAGACATTCTTTTAACGATTTATTTAGCAATCTAGCTGATATATAATACGTATAGACGTTTGCATTAGTGTATTCGCGATGTATTTCAACAGAAAAAAGATAAATAACATGATGATGGAATGTAGCAAGTGGTTGAATTTTTAGTATAAAATCATCACAGCAGAGCAATTTTCGGATGGTAAGTAAATCTTCACCATAATTAACGAGTAATATAGTGAAATAAAGTGTGCTAGTATCACGATCATAAATGAAATATTTCTTCGTGAATAAAAACTTCTATTTATCTTTTATCCTCAGAAACAAATCAGCTAAATTTGGTTGAAGACAGATGGAGATATTCAAAGTTTTCTCGTTTTGATATGAAAAACGTTTTTTTGTTGAATTGAAATTAGATGAAACTTAGCAATAATTATGTTTTTCATAATAGTTTTATTAAAACTATTCATGATATCTCTAAAGCAATAATGAGAACAAGAATTTGTTTGAATGTAAATGAATCCTTATCAGGCTAAACTATCGCATAATAAAAACTGTTTTCATACAGTTGAATCATTTGCATTGATAGTTACAATGAAATCTCTTGTTGTCAAACCGAAGATACCGATATTATTGAGACCTAAAACTTACACGAGACGAAATATTCAATATTTAAATCAAAGATCTAAATCTATTTTCAATAACAGTTTTGTGATTTTATTTTTGCGCATGATTAGATTATGAAACACAATAAAACATTGTAATGTAACAGAAGTAACGATTCGTCGTATATTCCAAGATAGAATCAAGTACTGAACTTTAATTAATTGAAATAAACTGATCTTATATTATAACAATTGAATAAAATCTGTTGACATTATTACATATTAGAGCTAGAATCACTGGAAAGAAAAGAAAGTTTTTATATTTACAAATTTCTATTTCTTACAATATAATCTGGCACTACTAATTTTTCAGTTTTTAATAATAATATAAACGAACATAAAATATATCAATAGAATGATTTTCGTGGAAAAGTAAAGTAAGCATAGGATTCTATTCCGAAAGAAGTCTTAGCCGGTAGGTCAGTGCAAAATATTTTTTTTAACTAATAGTAATCGCAAATATTATTTATATTTTGATTCTTTTTGTTATCAATTAGCTATGATGTTGACTATTCAAAGTATATAAATTTGAATGGATAATCCGTAATTTTTTGATTGTTAATAGAATTTGATAATAGTTATTCTTTATTCACTATTATATATATGCAAACAAAACCATGTTAAACGTAAAATAAGTCATTGTCTTCGAAAAACGTATAGAGATTTCTTCAAATAGATTAAAGTTTATCTCATGAAAATCTAAGCAGTATTTAAGTCATGTGAAGAAAAAATAATAATGAACACTTAACTATTGGGAATCAGAACAATGAACATGGAAATTGAAGCATATGTACTTGAGCACAGAAATGATGATTACGAGATAATTTCAGTAATAAAAAATAAAGAACACGGAAAATGGATGTTAATAAGAAGTCTACTAGAAATTCCACTAATGTATAGATCATTGTTAATGTGCACATGAGTGTGTAGGGATAGATTTTTGTTTTATATTCATCTTTATTCACATCTATACTCAGCTACATCGATACTTTTCATTTTGTGTGTGTGCTGATGGTTTTCGTACTCAACGCTCACATATATTCCCTTTTTCTTTTATTTCTATTCGGCTGAGAGCTGATCGAAAATCTTGCTCAAAGAAAAAGATCACGTAATTTTGAAATATATATATAATTATATATATATAAGTGAGTCGTAAGTTTTTTGTACAATTGACAAAAAAAATGAAAGTGCTCCCAGAGAAAATCTAATTGGTACATTTTGTTCCTTATCATTCAGTGAATCTGTAGTAAAAATGTTCGCGCTACCCGACTCATCCTTGTCGAGATATTCGAACATCAAGTTCCGGTTTTCAACAAAAACCTTTTTAAACGAAATTGCTCCGAATATGCGTTGAAAGTCCATGTATGATACATCATTAGATAGATCTTAGGTGGTGTAATCTAATGATATTCACAGCAATCGAAGTGCGCCAAAAAGGAAAAATTCGAAAAATGTCCAAATACGCATTTTTCCGAAGAAAACCTCATAAAAAGATCGATTTTTCTGAGATTACGTGTCTAGAGAGTCTGCAAAAAGTGCAGAATATTGTTATATGTCATCGTCTTAAAGCTCTCGGTCTATTCTTTACTATTTCAAAGTACGAAGCCTTATTTTAGACACTCGGTTTAACCACATTATTTTAAGGTCACTTTATTTACTACATTTCTTGTTTATTTCTTGTTACAAATATAAAAAGCAATAAAATCTATAGTTCTGAGTCAAGATATTACATTTAAGTCACTCATAGAAGCGAAAGTATGGCTCTGTGTTACGGATAGTAATGCTTCCCGTCTAAATCAGCTTAAAAATATAGAAGCAAAAATCGGGTCAACAAAACAAAAACTGGGTCTACATTCTGAGGTATATCGTAAAACTCACCCTAAAAGCAAGCGAAACAGAGAACTAGTTGATGATATTCTTGTTCAGTTTTTCACGCTGCATCTTTTCATGTCAGTCCGACTAATTTTCTTTCAGTAGTTGAGGAATAAAAGACAAAGCAATTCTGAAAAACTGAGTCTACAGTTAGTATGCAATTAAAGCTTTGTTGGTCTTCTGGCCTAATTAAAAAAAGTTTGCCGCAACGATTTTTAGATAGTTTTGTAGTATTTTTTACGCTCCATCTTTTACTGGTTTTGGATTTTTAAAAAGTATGTTCCTTGTTCCCTCTAGGATCGTTTTAAACTGAGTCTACACTTTGTTTGTAAATCTGTTTTCGTCAAATAGAACCGAAACAAAACAAACAAACAAAAGTGAGTCAGATGGATAGATAGAGAATTAAATTCTGCACAAAATTTGCTATTCGTCTATTTTGTTTTTCTTCTTTCGTTCCAGAGCTGGGCGAAATCGTCGAAGTACTCGTACTCGTACTCGAAGGGTTGGTACTCGTACTCGTACTCGTACTCGAGGGTTAAGTACTCGAAGTCCTACATCAACATTAATTATATCAAAAGGATGCTTGATAAAATCATAATATAGATTTTTTCAAGAAAGAACAGTTGATTTCTTTCTTTCCTTTTATATTTATATATATATATGTATTCTGAATGAATCATTCAGATAAATATTTATCCTTCTCTATATGAACTGGACCTGAAATACTTATCAGTGCCGGCTACTTCAGCTCCTATTGAAAAAATATTTTCTCAAAGTGGATTTGTAATGCGCCCACATCGCGCATCCTTAACTTCAAAAAATGTATGTTTGATTACATTTCTTAAAGGTAATCAAGTTTTGTTGTAGTTTTTTTTTGAAACTTGATAATAAAAGTAATTTAAAAATATTGATTCATGACTAAGACTATTTCTTGACCTCACAATTGATACGTAATCTCTAACACTACCAATTCAATTTTCTCTAATAAGTTCGCGACAAACACATTCTCATATCATGTACTCGTACTCGAAGGGTTGGTATTCGTATTCGAAGGGTTGGTACTCGTACTCGAGGGTTGGTACTCGTACTCGTACTCGAAAAAGTTCGTACTTGCCCAGCTCTGTTTCGTTCCTTCAAAAATTTCGTTTTTTATCGATGACTGATCGAAAAAAATGGTTTTTGGAATTGATCCTCTTATATCTCAGTCGGACGATGAGTTATGGAGCTGAAATTTTTTTTGGTAGTGGGAGATACATTAAGGAATGCGAGAAAAAAATATTTGAGATCGCACTGTAGAAACTGGAATTACAGGGGAAAGGTTTAAACACTGTAATTGTACAATAAAGTTACGATTCACTCATATCAGAGACCGTCATAGACCATTTTTTCCAGCCTTGCAGGGCAGGGCATGGCTTATAAGTTGAACTCGATATATAAATGGGATAAGATTTTGATGAAGAAATTGTGACTATATTCAAATTCAAATCACCTATTTCATAATTTATTTGCGTACCTCAGAGAAAATGTGACAATCAATATATGTTTTTAAAATAGAACTAAATACGAACAATGAAAAACAATGAAGATTTTCATTAAGAATATAATACAGTCGCAAAAAATACATTTAAAACAGCTAATGAATCCTGGAATTCTTTGAAATTCTTTTTTATCATTTAATTTTGCAGGAAAACCGAAGGCTCTCCACCATTCAGCAGCAGGTGAAGATTCATTTTTTATCACTTCATATTGAGATTTTTGAAATAAGAGGCAACGTTTAATTGCTTCTGAATTCAATTGATCCACGTGAAAATAACGATAAATTAAAATATCAGACTTAAAAGATAATAAAAACATGAAGAAATTGACTATTGGTAGGCACCAGAATACAATATGAAAGACGTTGTTCAAGACCAAGACTATCTAAAATTATTTACACGGAAAACAGTACATTAGCAAGCTAAATAAAAAATCTTTGTACATAGATGCATACAGATGGATTATATAATATCCAATGAAGAAAAAGTATATCGTCGTGATCAGATTTAGTCGCGAAGTGCACATTGATTAATGTCCAACCACATCTACTTCAATATCTCATAATATCAATACTATTAGACGAAAAATTTCTCTGAAACAATAGTTTACAGAAAAAGAATATCAGGGCAAAAATTTTTGCCCTGCCCTGCTATCAGGGTGGGCCAGGGCAGTGCAAAAAACCAAAAATTTGCCCTGCCCTGTGACGGTCTCTGACTCATATATATCAACTTATATTTACTTTGGAACAAATTCAAAGAAAGTTTGCATTTTCATTGTCTATTTCTACTAAGTATTCTTTATCAACCGGAAATGAATAACTAGATATTTTCCTGCTATTTATTCGTTCAACGGATTCTCTTCGTTTTTCTACTAGAGACCATGATGGATATAAGAAAAATAGCACAGGTATTTATCTAAAACTGTTAGTTATTTCAATATGATGATAGCAATAACAGAACGAATATTGATACAATATGAGTTTAATATCTTTCTCGATGTAAAGAAAGAAAAAAGTTGATTAATTCAGCGAATCCATACTGATATATTTCTATATAAATCTCTTTTACATTTATAAAGCTACCAATAGATTGTTCTTAGGGCTAGATTTTAAGTTATGTCATATTGTCATTTTCCAATTTTTCTTCAGATCGACACAATCGTTTCAATTCTGAGATAAAAAAGTTTAACTTGAGTAATTTAGATAAACTATTTAAATGAATTATGGAAATAAATTAGCCTATGGGAACTAAATGCTTTCGAAAATTCTCTTGTTTTGCAATGAAGATAAAACTATTTGATCTCTATCAAAAGTCAACAATAAGGAATAAACTTGAAAAATTATTGAAATAAAATTTTTCGGAATTAATATGAAAATAAGCTGATGTTAACGAATGCCGACGAAAAATTGAAAAACATTCTCGAATGATCATAGTCTATATTGCTTGTTTTGTTTGTGTTCGGTGTGTACTAAACTTAATTGATGTGTTTATCGGATACGTTCATAGGTTACGAGTAGTCTTTTTCTTCTTCATTATAGTTAAATTTGAACCTTGTGAGCTTTTTCGTTTACTTTTTTTTTCTAAATAATCATAGAATGGCAACCATAATCTATTGACTGTTTGCCTAGTATTTAAAGCTGCAAAAAGAAAACAGTCATAAGTTTCTTTATTTAAGATTCTAATAGAATTTCGAAAATGACCAGTTAAGAAAATTTTTTTATCATGTGTGAGAAGAAAGTTATAAATAAACAAAATTTGTTACTAGCACTCAAATATTTAGTATTGATATTCTGAAATAAAATTCGCTTTTATTTATAACAGTTATCTATTGATGAACGATGAGAACGAACACCTAGCCATTCATCTTCAAGCACAGAGAGGATAGGTATCATAATCATGAACATAATTAGTCGGGGATAGCGTAGTGGTTCTATGCGTCTAAATTTAGATATCAGAAGGTTCGATTCCTTCCCCTGACACGGTGTCATCGTTTACAAGATATACGGTATCGAAAGAATAAACAAAAAAGAAGAACAACAATAAAAACGCTGGTTGCGTAATCAATGCCTCGACTTCGATTATATTCTGTTCGTTTCTCTCTTCTATGTGTTTCTTTCTCTGTTTGTTACCGTAGCTCGTATATGTTGATGCCTATGACGTGAAAAATATAAAGAGCATGTTTGAATGCCCTGAAAGATGTTGAAATTTGTTAACCCTGATATGGGAACAATAAATATATATGTTAAAAAAAAAAAAAAAAANGGGAATAACAATATGAATAAAAACAACTAGAATAGAAGTATCGCAATACTAAAGTCATTCGATATTTGATTTAATTTTTATTAGTTAGGATTGAATATCATTGAATAATATATAGTATTAAATTCTATTAGTACCAGCAATAGGCAAAAACAATATGCTAAAAGTGAATAGCTTTTTGTCACTTGACTAGGAAAGAAGATTAATATTGATATGTACATAGTTAACCATGTTCATGCGCACCTATACACTATGAACTTCATTTTACTAATTGCAAAAGTAAAAGTAAGTTAGAAAAATAGAAAATGTTCAGAATACAAAGGCTTCGAATAATGTTAAAATAAAGAGAGATTTGTGAGTTGACTAAGAGATATTTTCAAAGAAAGAATAAAACTGATATATTTTTCAGTTTTTCGTCTTATGCAAGTGCGATCGTGCAACACTTGCTTATCTATTGTTTCATTATCAAACCGTCCTTATGATTAATCTAAATATGAAAATTATTAACGCTATTAATCCTAAAAATATAGGATCATGTTGACCTTGACTAACGTGAATACAATTCAAATAAATACGACTGTATTAGAATCGAATTTTTTCTACAAGCGCTTAAAAGCCATCACTTTCACTACTACTGAATATATAACGACACGTAAAAGTAACAAAAGCATTATTGAATAGTCAAAATTTTGTTAACATACGAAAAGTATACAGGACTCATACATATGTCTATGTATATATTGTTTGTTTTACATTTTTTGTCAAGTGTTTAAAAATGGATTCATAAAAATATATTACGAAGAATCATCGTTATTTAAAGTTCATATCTTTCATAAACACGTGAAATGTCAAGATAAAGAAGAACATATCTACATTTAGCATGTAAATACTGTGCGTTGCAATATCAATGTAATAAAAAAACGCTGAAGTTTTTATTTTTAAATACATATTTTTCTCAGACTTTTTAAAAATTGATCTAATGGATGACATGATTCAATTTTTGTTTCGTGTGCCATATGCTTTTACATTGTTGTATCTTTATACTAAGCAAAATACAATTTTATTCGGAAACAAAAACAACAATAAACGATTTTAGTAATTAACTATTCGTTTCTAACCTAGTTACTGATGATAGTATTTTAACTAGTTAGATTTTTAATTGTTTAGTACTCGTAGAACAGAATACAATCAGACTTAGCGATACTAGTATTGTTACGATAGCTCATCGAAATTTATTGTTTAACTTTTTGAGATAGTTATAAATTTTGTTTTGACTATCTAGATGACGTTCGTATAACTATGAACTTGATTGAATCAAATCACATTGATGCAAAAAATAATTCCCTAGATCATTTACTTAGTTTTAGGCTTTCTATTAATTTATATATATACAATAGATAAATAGATACCTTTTTAGTCCGAGGTCAATGTATTTAAAAAAAGGTCTTTGAATATAAAGAAAAAAAGTAACAGTTGTTTATTCCTTCACTCCATAAGGGTTTCGAAAAGTCACTAATAAAAAAATTCTATCAACAGAATATTAGTCGTTTTAATATTTCAATGATAAAGTTAAATATATCGAGTATCTTGTTTTCTATGGAAGAAATTTTGCTTACTAATATTATAACTACGACAAATATGAACGAACTAATACATGAACAGAATTTATGCAAAAGAAAAACCGAAGTGATTTTAACAAATATTATTAAATAATATTCTGTTTTTCTTTAATACATTGTAGAATTCTTGAATATATATTATTCATATAAAATATGATTACAACTGCTCCAGTAATGATATTTACAATACATAACTAGCATGTTATTTTTGATTCTTTGTATGCCTATTTAATAATAGCAACATAGTTCATTTTGATCTCTATTATCAGTAATTAGATAAAAAGTTGTAAAATTTTCGAAGACATAAATGAATCATTAGTAAATCTATTCATCAAACTGCAAGATAAATAATCGTGTTTTTTATGTGAGTAGTATAGTGATTGAGAGTAATCAATATTTCTTAATAGTATATTTAATACAAATAGTATTTCGAAGATATTCGAACACATTTTCTATTTAACATTTCCATTAGAAGAGTAAAAAAGTTAATAAGTTCCATCATTTATTTTTATTCGGGTAAAAACAATTCACTTGTAAAAAGAACTTGTTACGATAAATGTAGGAGTGATTTCATTAATGGGTTTACGTAATTAACATCAACTTTACTCTTTATATATTGATGAAAGTCTCGTGTCAATCTTTGAATTTTGATTAATAAGTCAATAATACGCATGAGTTTGGTTACGGCAGTATCAAATGATGTTCGTTCAATTAAATAACGAAAAAGTAAATCAGTATATTTGGTATGAGCATGGAATACACGTTTACCATCGTTCAACGAAGATTCTTGATCATCAATAGCCGATAAACCTTTTAAAAATATCATGTTAAGCATTAATAATTGAGCAATTACTGGATCATTTTCAACTAAACTAACAATTGTATGAAGAATAGATGTAAACAAACGATTAAATTCATAACCATAACAAAGAATGAATAGACTCTTACAATGATGAGCAAATGCTTCCTCAGCTGGTGAAACTGAACTATTTATATTATCATCATAAATGACTTCGCGTGTTGTATCAAATGTTAATGCATGACGTACAGCAAAAAGTAAAATTAAATTATATTTAACCAATAGTAAACGATCGCTTTCATCAAGTTCTTCGAATTCTGGAATTTGTCTTATAAAATTAATTAATTTAACAGCAGCAAAATTTTGTATATCCAATGTATTCATATATGCTGACATTTTATCAGGTGCTAATTCAAGTGAAATAACAGATGAAGCCGATGGACTTGATTGTAACGAAGATAAATAAGCATGTTGAATATAATGTAAACAAGACCAATCAGCTTCGGTAAGATAACATGATGAAGGTGACGAGAAATCAATTGTCTAGAGAGGAAAAACAAGTGTTTTTGACAATGTTATAAACAGTTTTTCTCTTACTGGGCCACACTTATTATATGTACTAGGAGATTTTTCAGTCTTCGTATCTTGTATATTATTAGCATCATTATTAGTTAGCATTGAACGAATACGACGGTTTTCTTCCAGACATTGCTGTTTTGACAGTTTCTGTTCTGGTGTTAATATAAAATCTTTACGCATACCTAAATATTTTAAAATTTCTATATTTAATAAAAAAAACAGCATAATTAATTTTATTTTCTGTACTAAATAATTTTTTTCACGGAAAGATAAAACAGAGTTAATTTTGATATGAATACATTCATATCTATCAAATATAAAATCTATTTACCTGATTGAAAACATTTAAGTAAACGACAGCGTTGACATTTTTGCTTAGCGTCATATCGAATATTGCACCGAATTCCATTAAAAATATTGTTTGAATTAAGACATTTAGTTTTTTCCTACGATTATTTCGATAATCTCAAAAAATAAAATACAAATATATTTACTATTTCATGGAATGCATTACGACGAAAAAATGCTACACAAAAAAGTGAAATAGCTAAAACTATTCTAGAAAATAAAATAAAAACTAACCTTTACAAGATTCACATGAAATTTGATCGAAATTATAACCGGAAGCATAGCCTTGACAAATGGCACAGGTCAAATCGGTTTTACGTTTTTTGACAGTTCTATTTTGTGAAGAATCATTCAGTTTTGTATTTCCCTACATTAAGCCATGAAAACAAAAGCGTCAGTTTTAATTTTATTAGTAAAATTTATACCGATGATACTAAAGATCGTTTATTGCTTTTGTTATGAGTTGAATATGTATCAGTCATATTTTTATTATTTAAATTAACAACAATCGTTTCAACAGTCGTTGAATTCAAACATGAAAGAATATTGTCATTATTAGCGTCATCATCAACTGAAGTGATAATCAAAAATTTTTTATTTGCACTTTGTTTACCTCTTTGCTCTCTGCTGTTATACATAGTTCGAAGATTATCGATATTCGTCATTTTTTTCGATGAACAAACATATGCCGAAAGCTGACAAATAAATACGTCTATATATAATAAATATTTTTCGATGAGCAGGTAAAAAGTAAATACTTTGTAATGATAATGAAGGAAACCTTTCATCCGTAAATATCATTCTTTTTCTTACTCTGTCATATCTATGTATCAATATGGTTCGACGACAATATCAGTAGACACAGTTGCATATTCGATACCGTACATAGAAAAGGAACGAAAGAAAAGACATAGTGCGATACACACGATATATTCAAGTAGCAGGCGTGATTATTTCAAATAATACGTAGTTGTCTAGAATAATAAATTACATTAAATAAGCGTGGTTGTTTTTATCTATTTGTTTTATCTATAGCAATCATTCGTCTTGAAACTATAAAGGTGAACAGTTACCAAGAGCATTTTTCTCATGAAATTTCTGTTAGGAAACTATACCTATAAGAAAACAAAAGTACTGCCATGTAAAAAAATAAATATTTTTCATCTTATTTTTTAGATATACTTTTTTTTACATCAGTACCATAAGTAACGCTCGTCTACCGACTCGCTCCACTCTTTCTCGTAGAAGTACTATTTCTAAATGTCAAAAACGTAATATCTTATTGTGTACATAAGTTTCTTTCTAATGTACAGTGGTCAAAGTTTTTAGAAAATATTAATAATTAGTTAATTTTTAATTAATTAGTTAAAATTGGTCTCGGATTGGGATTCACCATCTTCAAATACCTTTGCTCAAGTTTATAAAATAATTATTCCTTTTGTTCTCGCAATGTTCTCCGACCAATCGGTGAAGTGCAGACATACAAGCAAACAATTTATTCTTGTTATACTCTTCTCTACGAGAAAGAGAATAATAGAAAACGTTAACTGACAGTGAACTCAAAAAATAGGTAATCATGTCTGATCATGAATGACTACAAAGAGTCATTTATTTGTGATCTCAAAGTAATATAGAATATTGAATAGCAATGAATGCCAGAATATATTACTCTCATACCTGTATCAGACGGGATAGATAGTGAAGATAAACGTACTGAAAGCGAATGCCTGTAGGTAATAGTGGATTTTACTAATATGAGCAAAATGATACCTGTCTTATAGTCACTCATGAACATATTTATTATTTTAAAGTAACTCTTTTCAAAAGCATTATATTGATTAATACAAAGTTGTTTAGGTTTTACATACTGAGGTTATATACAATAACATGAGACAAACCAGTCAGGTAAGTTGATCGGTTACTAATCATGACAAATCGTCATAAGTCTTGAGCAATACTAATTGTTCATGATCTTTGGATCTCATTGGTTTTTTTTTATAAGATAGAAACTCTAATCAAAATTGTTTCTATGAAGATATGTTGTACTCTGTAAGTGTTATCGATTACATCTCTCTCTCAAAAGAGATACTGTAACGAATAATATGGGACCCTATTTGGTTTATATCGTTATGACAAACTGGATAGAGGTGGAGTAGCTTACAGCCACTCTCGACAATGATGTTTATTCGTTTATTCACATATCCAGAGTGTCACAACTTCATACATAACACACGTATATATAGGAGAGAGACAGGAGAGAGATATATTAGAACAACGGAAAGAGAACAGAAAGAGAAGGAAGGAGAATCATCGAAGCGTGTCATCAATATCGGCACAGATACTATTTTTGTTTTTAGCTCAGATATCAATTGAGTGAATAGGCATGATTACGTGGCCTTTGTATACGTATAGTTAGTAAATCTTACATTGATTTACTTTTCTATTGATTTGTAGCTTCTTTACAAGTTAATAGCCACTAAATCTCAAGCACTATTTTAAAATTTTCAGTACTACTCGATCAATATTCATCATAGCTACTTGATATCAGCTTATCATAGTTATTTATTGTCAAACTCTATTTAAAGTTTTTCAGCAGTAGTTAAGTAATATTTATTATTATTCCATAAACTTTTAGTTACTGATTTGTTGAGTCTAATTTATTTTGAGCAAGAACCAAAAAATAAGAAGTTTAATGAATATCAGTTGAATTTATAATTCTACATACTCTTTCTCTTTTTTTTTTTGGTTTATGTACGTTTTATTGTCACACTCGGGAGTGCTTACAAAAACAGGGAAACATGAAGGGACGGGAGAGATAGGGAGTAACAAGCAACAAAGGGTAAAAACAGAAAAAGAAAGGAATAAAAAGGAAAGGAACAAAAGGGAAGAACATATATAAAATACAATAAAGCAAATGACATCGGTAACAAGATGGACAGAGAATACAAGTAGTGGGAGTTGTAAGGGTAGAGGTAGAATGTTAAGGAGCTGCTAATTAACTACCTGCTGAACTATGCTAATGAACTACGATTTCTTGTTCCTTCTTTCTCATAGTTCTAATTATCACTTTGCTCATTTAAATCAAGCCAGTCTAGGAGAAGGGAGCGATGTTTTAATTTTAAACGTTTAACACGTTTCAACATAAATAGATGGCTAACACCATCTTTAGCTTGCTTGTGGAAACTATCACACAAGAACACATCTTCAAGAAATAAAGAAGAACCTAAATCTGAAGAGCAAATCTTTTTTAATCTTTTCGTGATGTAGCGTTTGACGTAATTATCAAGCGGTTCTTCTCGAGTAAGATTCAAAAGATCCTCAGCGCGAACAAATGGGGCCCGATGAACTAAGCGTATTGCTACTCTATATTTTCTTCTAAGTGCCTCTTGGTGTGTTGTGAGGAGAAAGGAGAAAAAAGGAAAGATCCAAGCGAAATGGGGAAATATATATGCGAAGAAGCATCTTCTCAAAGTGTCCTTGGACAAAATTTTGCCGCTACGCAGCCATTTGAGCTTACCTAACGATCTTTGGATATTCTCGAGGCTTTTGTTTACAGTGGGTCTCAATGATAATTTATTGGTCCAAGTAAACCCAAGATACTTGAACGTGTCTACAATGGCAAGTTTCTGTCCTAGCATGTATATGTCTACCGTGGGCTTTTTAATTTGAAAATAGAAGATTTGTGCAACAGTTTTGCCGATATTGATTGGTTGCTTCCAGCGAATCGAATATTCGGCAATCCTGTCGCATACTTTACTTCCTTCAACCTCTAAATATTTGACTAGAGATGAGAAGGATTTTTGGATGGGTGCTCGAATGAGCACACTCAGGTCATCAGCAAAGATATGACTTGAGTGGGCTCCTAGACAAGCTACTAAATCGCTGTGGTATACTACGAAGATAAAGGGACTGAGACTACTGCCTTGTGGAAAACCGACCTTTACTTGAAAAAAATCTGACTTCGTTTGACCATAGTAAATATACGCTGAGCGGTTGTTAAACCAGCTATAAATCATTCTCAGCAGGCTAGTGGGTATACCTAACCTGTAGAGTTTGACCAAGAGACCCGAATGCCAAACTAAGTCAAAAGCTTTTTCATAATCAACATATATTGCAAGCGTAGGGACATTTGCAGCTAGATTATTCTGCACTTCCTGAAAAATGGAGAGAACCCTAGTCTGGAGAAGACAGTTCGTTCTGAACCCTGATTGTTCACGTGGCACTAGATGATTTCCTTCAGCCCAAGTTCGTATTCGATCGAGAAGCACTTTTTCAAAAATTTTGGAATGGGTCGCTAAAAGAGATATAGGTCTAGTCTGATTGCAACGTGGTATACCAGCTTTAAGTTTATTGAGGGTAATAATTTTCGAGCTATTCCAGAAACCTGGATACCTCCCCTCTTTTAACCAAAAGTTGAAGCAATTGACTAGACTTTCTATATAGGTCGGAGGAAGTAACTTAATAATAAAATTTGACACCTGATCGATACCTGAAGACTTCTTTCCTTTCATCTTTTTTATAATTTTAGAGACTTCCATTATGGATGTAGCCTCTAAGCCTGTGTCCTTGGAAGCAGTTAGTAAGTTCTGAAGTTCTCTAAATTCTGTCTCGATTTGAATATCGTGAGGATTTAATGGATTAATTTCAGGGGCTTTAGCTAAGTCCTTAAAGTAATTATA